>JAVTVY010003078.1:0-34154 GCA_036873755.1 Hanleya hanleyi | reverse complement strand
GCACCGTCACATTAGGTACAAGGGTTTACTGAGCTCAATTTAACGATCGGCATGTAGACATAGAGAGTATGTGCGGCATGTTATGGTATTCATCAGTGCGCGGGTGACGCATTCAACCGATGGCGGTGGTCGGTCAGCTTGGTCAGGAAAAACGTGATATTGGTTACTCTCTCTACCACCCATTGTATTTTGGGGTGTTGACGATGTGCCCATCTCAAGGGTTCCACGGTGTCCAGTATCTCCAGCATCGTCTCTAGTGACCTCCGGTTAATGATGGTGAACGGCTGGTCAGACACATAGATATTATTGCCGGGATAATAATACCGTAACTGGCCCGTCTTTTTGTGACGTAATATGTATCCGAAAGCGACATTCAATTTGAAGGCCGTAGTTTGATCTTTGAAGATGGCTTCCACGTCGCTGCGTAGACGGGTGCGGTTGGTCAGTGGAAAATTGTAAATATCTTGAATAGGGCCATGAGGGTGGAAACAGTGCCGTGTCATGGACCAATGGCGCCGATCGATGTCACTCACTGGATGGTTGTCCTGTAAGAGATCGCCCAGAAAATGTTCGATGTCAGGCGTATGACTCGAAACCGTAACGCTGGGGTCCGGCTGGATATCCAGGCTCTTCTGAACTGTGGGTATAGGCGGGCTCTCCTTCATCGCATCACCAGTGGCGTTCGTCTCCCCGGGCTTATCTCCACTGGATCTGACCTTCCGCGGCTCCTCTTCAGTAGGAAGTTGTCGCTCAAACCGTAGAGACGGACCGTGAATCAAACACTGATGCCGTCTTAACTGACTGCGTCGTTTGAAGAGTTGACCACAATCCTCGCATGGACGCTTGCGTCGCCCATGAATTGAACGTTCGTGGCGCAGTAACTGATCCTCCCGATTAAATGACCCTGCGCAGGTTATACAAGTATACCGTGCATCGTTGTGGGTGGAGGCCTCGTGGCGTCGTAAATTATCTAGACGAGTAAACTGCCTCTGACAAGTTGTGCAAGTGAACACCTTAGTGGAATCGCCCAGAAAATGTTCGATGTTGTCAGCCGTATGACTCTGTACCGGGGCATGAATCAAACGTTGGTGTCGCAGCAACTGACTGCGTCGTTTGAAGAGTTGACCACAATCCTCGCATGGACGCTTGGGTGGCCCATGAATTGAACGTTCGTGGCGCAGTAAATCATCCTCCCGATGAAATGACCGTGCGCAGGTTATACAAGTATACCGTGCATCGTTGTGGGTGGAGGCCTCGTGGCGTCGTAAATTATCTAGACGAGTAAACTGCTTCTGGCAAGTTGTGCAAGTGAAGATCTTGGTGGTTGACAGAGTGTCTGATGAAACGGCCAGGCCGCTTCCCTTTTATAGCACGCTAGCTGGTGATCTATTTTTAGCACTCTCTACCCCCAAGTCGAGGATCGTCATCAGTACGAGTAGTAGCGAAAGTGGGCATTTTTTAGCAGTGAAGGATGTTACTTGGTGTAGACATGGACCATCCGCGGTGCGAATGCGTCGTGTGAGGTGTCATCTTGTAGCAACGGCCACCAGCGCCATTCTTAATGCTTCAACGCCCTGGTGAAATAGCTCAGAAGCTCTGATATTCCATGGAATTGTCACTAATTCTTCGAAATGCAGTGACGCCCGTCAACGCCCGTCGCTACACCTTAACACTCTAACATAACGCCATGATATAGACCGAAGAGAGAACAACAACAGCAACAACAACAACAAGGATGACACATGAGAGAACAACAACAACAAGAAGTTTTTTCATATAGTTTAGTATCCCCAATGTTACATCATACCCACGCTGGGGGAGCCGCGTCGGATATATTTACAATTCAAGAAGATTCTTATCCAATCAGAGGCCAGCATTTGCATCTGTCATATTCGTTCCTGTCCGTTAGATGTATTCTCGGCTACTCTTGTCCAATCAGAAGTCGCCATTTCAGAAAGTTCCATCTTCGGCCATGTTCGCTCTGAACCGTTTGTTCTAATCGTCATCGGGCAGGTCAGGATACCGTTGAGGAAACATATCCTCAGATAGTTGTTTGTGCATTCTGAGTATCTATCAGTGCATGGGTGAATACTTTCATCCGATGGGGGTGGTGGGTCAGTTTAACCACGAAGAACGTAACATTGGTGACCCTCTCCACTATCCACTTGGTGTTGGGACGCTGTTCATAGGCCCATTCCAAGGGATCCACAGTGTCCAGTTGGTAATGGTGAAAGGATGGTCGTACACTGGGTTGATGGCACTGGAATAGAAATAGCACAATTCACGCGTCATCTTATGGCATAAGATGTACCCAAATGCTACATTTAATGTGAAGGACGTTGGTTGGCCATTGAAGATGGCTTCCACGTAGCTGCGTAGACGGGCGAGGTCGGTCAGTCGGAAATTGTACAAGTCCAATATAGGGCGATGACGGTGGAAGCAGTGTCGGATCATGGACCAATGGCGTCGATACATCTCACTCACTGGATGATTTTCGGGTAAGAGATCGCTGGGAACATCCACCACATCTTCCAGAAAATGTTCGTTGTTGTCAGGCGTATGACTGGAAACAGTAATGCTAGGGACCGGCTGGATATCTAGGCTCTTCTGAGCTGTGGGTATAGACGGGCTCTCCGTGATCGCATCATCAGTGGCATTCTCCTCCCCGGGTTCATCTTCAGTGGATCTGTCCCTCCTGGGTGCCTCTTTAGTGGGAAGTTGTCCCTCATACCGTGGTGACGGACCATGAATCAAACGCTCATGCCGTTTTAACTGACTGGGTCGTTTGAAGAGTTGTCCACATTCTTCGCATGGACGCTTGGGTGGCCCATGAATGGAACGTTCATGGCGCTGTAAATGATCAGGGCGCTGAAACGACAGTGTAGGCCTACATATCGTACAGCTATACCGGGCGGTTCCATCGTGCTTGGTAGCTTCATGGCGGCGCAAGTCGTGCCGGCGAGTGAATGATTTCGAGCACGTAGTACAAGTGAACATCTTGGTGGTTGACAGAGTGTCTGATGAAACGACCAGGCCGTTTCCTTTTTATAGCAAGCTAGCTGTTGATCTATTTTTAGCACAATCAGTTCAACTTGGACGTCAGCGACAAGAACTCGGATGTAGGCGCGGACGTCAGCGACAAGAACCCGGATGTAGGCGCGGACGTCAAACAGGTGCACGCTTCTGTGGTGCACAATGTACCCTAGGATGTTCACGAATGTTCCACCATCCCGGCCTTCTATCAGGCCCAGGTCAGAAGCTCTCATGGCCTGCATGTGAATGGTCAGTCATATTGTGCGTATGCATGTGTGCGTCACTGTGTATGCATCTGTGTGTGCGTGTGTGTGTGTACGTGTGTGTGTGTGTGTGTGTGTGTGTGTGTGCTTGCGTGTGTATGTTTGTGTGTGGGCTTGCGTGTGTGTATGTGTGTGTGTGTGTGCGTGTATGTACGCGTGTGCGTGTATGCGTGTATGTGTATGCGTCTGTGTGTATGTATCTGTGTGTATGTGGGTGTATGTGTGTGAGTGCGTGTGTGTATGCATGTGTGTGTGTATGCGTCTGTGTGTGCTTGCGAGTGTGCATGCGTGTGTGTATGCTTGCGTGTGTATGCGTATGCTTGTGTGTGTACGCGTGTGCGTGTATGCGTGTATGTGTGTGTGTGTGTGTGCCTTGGTGTGTGTGTATGTGTGTGTGTGAGTGTGTGTGTGTATACATGTGTGTATGCGTCTGTGTGTGCTTGCGAGAGTGTGTATGCGTGTGTGTATGCGAGCGTGTGTATGTGTATGTTTGTGTGTGTACGCGAGTGCGTGTATGCGTGTATGTGTATGCGTCTGTGTGTATGTATCTGTGTGTATGTGGGTGTATGTGTGTGAGTGCGTGTGTGTATGTATGTGTGTGTGTATGCGTCTGTGTGTGCTTGCGAGAGTGTGCATGCGTGTGTGTATGCGTGCGTGTGTATGCGTATGCTTGTGTGTGTACGCGTGTGCGTGTATGCGTGTATGTGTATGTGTGTGTGTGTGCCTGTATGTGTGTGTATGTGTGTGTGTGAGTGTGTGTGTGTATACATGTGTGCATGCGTCTGTGTGTGCTTGCGAGAGTGGGTATGCGTGTGTGTATGCGAGCGTGTGTATGTGTATGTTTGTGTGTGTACGCGAGTGCGTGTATGCGTCTGTGTGTATGTGTGTGCGTGGGTGTATGCGTGTATGTGTGTATGCGTGATGTGGCGGTGATTACGAGCTTGGTAGGATTCTAGATTAACCTGGGAAGGATGGGCAGTTCCATTTGGACCAATCAGCGGTCGAACAATCAGCCAATCGATAAGCACCGGATTTTTCCACATCTCGGGGACGTGGCGTCATATGCAAATTTCTGAGGTCAAAGGTCAATAAGGCTCGATTTAACGGGACACTGGCCTTATTGACCTTTGACCAACTGTGAGGTCACTTCCGCTTCCGTTCACGTGACCGGAACTGACCTTTGACCCCGGCGCGCAAAACCTTTACACCTCGCGACCTTTGACCTCAGAAATTTGCATATGACGTCACTTCCGGTTTGGGTGAATGAGGCGTGACCTTTGGACATGTCCAGACTTGTTTGTGTTTGTCTGGGGTTTTTCCCCACAATGGCGGCTAATGGCGGCTAATCTGCGGACCGCGTCGAAAGACTACCGTAGGGACCCCAAGTCCCCGAGGTATGGAAAAATCCGGTGCTTATCGATTGGCTGATTGTTCGACCGCTGATTGGTTCTTTTTCTCGACCGCCGATTGGTCCAAATGGAACTGCCCATCCTTCCCAGGTTAATCTAGAATCCTACCAAGCTCGTAATCACCGCCACATCACGCATACACACATACACGCATACACACACGCACACACATACACACAGACGCATACACGCACTCGCGTACACACACAAACATACACATACACACGCACGCATACACACACGCATACACACTCTCGCAAGCACACACAGACGCATACACACATGTATACACACACACACTCACACACACACATACACACACATACAGGCACACACACACACATACACATACACGCATACACGCACACGCGTACACACACAAGCATACACATACACACGCACACATACACACACGCATACACACTCTCGCAAGCACACACAGACGCATACACACACATGCATACACACACGCACTCACACACATACACCCACATACACACAGATACATACACACAGACGCATACACATACACGCATACACGCACACGCGTACATACACGCACACACACACACACATACACACACGCAAGCCCACACACACACATACACACGCAAGCACACACACACACACACACACACACACACACACGCACACAGACGTATACACACAGACACATACACCCACATACACACAGATACATACACACAGACGCACACACACATACACACGTACACACACACACGCACACACAGATGCATACACACTGACGCACACATGCATACGCACAATATGACTGACCATTCACATGCAGGCCATGAGAGCTTCTGACCTGGGCCTGATAGAAGGCCGGGACGGTGGAACATTCGTGAACATCCTAGGGTACATGGTGCACCACAGAAGCGTGCACCTGTTTGACGTCCGCGCCTACATCCGGGTTCTTGTCGCTGACGTCCGCGCCTACATCCGAGTTCTTGTCGCTGACGTCCAAGTCGAACTGATTGTGCTAAAAATAGATCAACAGCTAGCTTGCTATAAAAAGGAAACGGCCTGGCCGTTTCATCAGACACTCTGTCAACCACCAAGATGTTCACTTGTACTACATGCTCGAAATCATTCACTCGCCGGTACGACTTGCGCCGCCATGAGGCTACCAAGCACGATGGAACCGCCCGGTATAGCTGTACGATATGTAGGCCTACACTGTCGTTTCAGCGCCCTGATCATTTACAGCGCCATGAACGTTCCATTCATGGGCCACCCAAGCGTCCATGCGAAGAATGTGGACAACTCTTCAAACGACCCAGTCAGTTAAAACGGCATGAGCGTTTGATTCATGGTCCGTCACCACGGTATGAGGGACAACTTCCCACTAAAGAGGCACCCAGGAGGGACAGATCCACTGAAGATGAACCCGGGGAGGAGAATGCCACTGGTGATGCGATCACGGAGAGCCCGCCTATATCCACAGCTCAGAAGAGCCTAGATATCCAGCCGGTCGCTAGCATTACTGTTTCCAGTCATACGCCTGACAACAACGAACATTTTCTGGAAGATGCGGTGGATGTTCCCAGCGATCTCTTACCCGAAGAGCACCCAGTGAGTGAGATGTATCGACGCCATTGGTCCATGATCCGACAGTGCTTCCACCGTCATCGCCCTATATTGGACTTGTACAATTTCCGACTGACCGACCTCGCCCGTCTACGCAGCTACGTGGAAGCCATCTTCAATGACCAACCTACGTCCTTCACATTAAATGTAGCATTTGGGTACATCTTATGCCATAAGACGACGCGTGAATTGTGCTATTTCTATTCCAGTGCCATCAACCCAGTGTACGACCATACTTTCACCATTACCAATCGGGCGTCGCTAGAGACGATGCTGGCCCAACTGGACACTGTGGATCCCTTGGAATGGGCCTATGAACAGCGTCCCAACACCAAGTGGATAGTGGAGAGGGTCACCAATGTTACATTCTTCGTGGTTAAGCTGACCCACCACCCCCATCGGATGAAAGTATTCACTCATGCACTGATAGATACTCAGAATGCACAAACAACTATCTGAGTATATGTGGCCTCAACGGTATCCTGGCCTGCCCGCTGACGATTAGAACAAACGGTTCAGAGCGAACATGGCCGAAGATGGAACTTTCTGAAATGGCGACTTCTGATTGGACAAGAGTAGCCGAGAATACATCTAACGGACAGGAAGGAATATGACAGATGCAAATGGTGGCCTCTGATTGGATAAGAATCTTCTTGAATTGTAAATATACCCGACGCGGCTCCCCCAGCGTGGGTATGATGTAACATTGGGGAGACTAAACTATATGAAAAAACTTCTTGTTGTTCTTGTTCTCTCATGTGTCATCCTTGTTGTTGTTGCTGTTGTTGTTCACTCTTCGGTCTATATCATGGCGCTATGTTAGAGTGTTAAGGTGTAGCGACGGGCGTTGACGGGCGTCACTGCATTTCGAAGAATTAGTGACAATTCCATGGAATATCAGAGCTTCTGAGCTATTTCACCAGGGCGTTGAAGCATTAAGAATGGCGTTGGTGGGCGTTGCTACAAGATGACGCCTCACACGACGCATTCGCACCGCGGATGGTCCATGTCTACACCAAGTAACATCCTTCACTGCTAAAAAATGCCCACTTTCGCTACTACTCGTACTGATGACGATCCTCGACTTGGGGGTAGAGTGTGCTAAAAATAGATCACCAGCTAGCGTGCTATAAAAGGGAAGCGGCCTGGCCGTTTCATCAGACACTCTGTCAACCACCAAGATGTTCACTTCCACAACTTGCCAGAAGCAGTTTACTCGTCTAGATAATTTACGACGCCACGAGGCCTCCACCCACAACGATGCACGGTATACTTGTATAACCTGCGCACGGTCATTTAATCGGGAGGATCATTTACTGCGCCACGAACGTTCAATTCATGGGCCAGCCAAGCGTCCATGCGAGGATTGTGGTCAACTCTTCAAACGACGCAGTCAGTTGCTGCGACACCAACGTTTGATTCATGCCCCGGTACAGAGTCATACGCCTGACAACATCGAACATTTTCTGGGCGATTCCACCAAGGTGTTCACTTGCACAACTTGTCAGAGGCAGTTTACTCGTCTAGATAATTTACGACGCCACGAGGCCTCCACCCACAACGATGCACAGTATACTTGTATAACCTGCGCAGGGTCATTTAATCGGGAGGATCAGTTACTGCGCCACGAACGTTCAATTCATGGGCGACGCAAGCGTCCATGCGAGGATTGTGGTCAACTCTTCAAACGACGCAGTCAGTTAAGACGGCATCAGCGTTTCATTTATGGTCCGTCTCTACGGTTTGAGCGACAACTTCCTACTGAAGAGGAGCCGCGGAAGGTCAGACCCAGTGAAGATAAGCCCGGGGAGACGAACGCCAATGGTGATGCGATGAAGGAGAGCCCGCCTATACCCACAGTTCAGAAGAGCCTGGATATCCAGCCGGACCGCAGCGTTACGGTTTCGAGTCATACGCCTGACAACATCGAACATTTTCTGGGCGATCTCTTACAGGACAACCATCCAGTGAGTGACATCGATCGGCGCCATTGGTCCATGACACGGCACTGTTTCCACCCTCATGGCCCTATTCAAGATATTTACAATTTTCCACTGACCAACTGCACCCGTCTACGCAGCTACGTGGAAGCCATCTTCAAAGATCAAACTACGGCCTTCAAATTGAATGTCGCTTTCGGGTACATCTTACGTCACAAAAAGGCGGGCCAGTTACGGTATTATTATCCCGGCAATAATATCTATGTGTCTGACCAGCCGTTCACCATCATTAACCGGAGGTCACTAGAGACGATGCTGGAGATACTGGACACCGTGGAACCCTTGAGATGGGCACATCATCAACGCCCCAACATACAATGGGTGGTAGAGAGGGTAACCAATATCACGTTTTTCCTGACCAAGCTGACCGACCACCGCCATCGGTTGAATGCGTCACCCGCGCACTGATGAATACCATAACATGCCGCACATACTCTCTATGTCTACATGCTGATCGTTGACTTTGACTTGAGCTCAGTAAACACTTGTACCTAATGTGACGGTGCGTTAAATAATAAAACATGGTGTTTGGTATTTCAATTTGTTTTGCTGTTAACATACTAAACATACCCAGGGCGGCTCCCCAGCCTGGGTATGATGTAACGTTGGGGATAATAAACTATATAAACATTGCTGAACTTGTTGTTATTCACGACAACCGCTATCCGATTGTATAATACAGAATATATAATTAGTCTAGCCCCCACATCTAGCCTTCACATGGATACCCCACTCGACCCAATAGGCCCATGAGGGGCTCGGCTAGACCCCAAAAACGTCTATTTCCATACTACGGCCAGGCTGCGCATGCGCAGAATGACGATATTTCAACCCCATACCCACGCCACCAGAGGCTCCCTCGCATAGGCTTCACATGGATACATCACACGGCCCATTCGAACTGTGAATAGCCCATCTCTAACCCAAACACTCACCCACATACCCCCCAAAATGCCTGCTTTCTATACTACGGGCCAGTCTGCGCATGCGCAGACTATTGAACACGAACGAACCATTAGTGTAGTCAAGTGCTCCTCCACGAGAGCTTCAAAATAAGACCTCACTCGACCCCATTGGACCATTATGGACTCACCTAGACTCCAACATGTCCACCCCGTATGGCCCTATACACCCATAGCCATGCACTATAGGCCTATGGGCTTACCCAGGCCTCGGTGACTTTTTTCAAAAATTTCACCGTTTCGCTGCGGGACACTTCCGATCGTGTTCTAAATGACGAGACTAAGAAAATAAATCCAAACAACCCTACCGCAAATGTATAGAAGTAGGTTTCCCAGTGGGACAAACATCGGTCCTATACCCCAGTATGGGACTATATATATATATAGGTCTATATGGGTCTCGGTGACTTTTTTCAAAAACTTCACCGTTTCGCTCCGGGACACTTCCTATCATGTTCTAAATGACGAGACTAAGAAAACAAATCCAAACAACCCTACCGCAAATGTATAGAAGTAGGTTTCCCAGTGGGACAAACATCGGTCCTATACCCCTAGTATGGGTCTATATGGGCTATATGGTACTTTTCCAAAAATTTCAACGATTCGCTCCGCGACACTTCCTATCATGTTTGTCTTGACGAGACTAAGAAAACGAGACCCCACAACCTATACCGCAAATGTCGAGAAGTAGGTTTCCCAGGATGGTCCTATACCCCCCATACCCTATATAGGCATTTTCCGTAATTTAGGATAAAGTCCGTGTTCCGTATTTTTTCAGGAAAATTTTTACATACACCCACCCTGGAACTAGGGGGAGATAACTCTATTGATAGGCCAGCCCCGTTAAGCCCGGCGACCTATATACCCCTCATACCCCATAAAGGCATTTTCTCGGATTTTTCGATAAAGTCCGTGTTCCGTTTTTTTTTTAGGAAATTGTTTACATGCACCCACCCATGACTGGATGCCCCTTCACATAGGCTTCACATGGATACCTCATACAACTCCATCGGCCTATTAGGGGCTCCCCTAGATCGCAAAACGTCTATTTTCATACCCTTTGGCCACCGCGCATGCGCAGAATGCAGATATTTCCACCCCACACCCAGCCCATCAGATGCCCCTTCACGAATGCTTCACTTTTATACCTCATATGACCCCATTGGTCCATTAGGGACTCCCCTAGCTCCAAAACGTCTATTTTCATACTCTTTGGCCACCGCGCATGCGCAGAATGCCGATATTTCAATCCCACAGCCAGCCCATCGGATGCCCCTTCACGAATGCTTCACACTGATACCTCATACAACTCCATCGGCCCATTAGGGGCTCACCTAAACCCTAAAACGTCTATTTCACTCCCTTTTCCCAGAATTCACTGCCTGCGCATGCGCAGAATGGTGACAACGGCCGAGCCACTAGTCCAGTCAGATGCCCCCTCACCTAAGCTTCACATTGATACCTCATATAACTCCATTGGACCATTAGGGACTCCCCTAGATCCCAAAACGTCTATTTCCATACCCTTTTCCCACAATTCCCTGTCTGCGCATGCGCAGAATGGTGACAACGCCTGAGCCACTAGTCCAGTCAGATGCCCCCTCATGTGTGCTTCACATTGATACCTCATCCGGCTCTATCGGCCCATTAGGGGCTCCCCTAGATCCCAAAACGTCTATTTCCATACCCTTGGGCCACCGCGCATGCGCAGAATGCCGATATTTCAACCCCACACCCAGCCCATAAGATGCCCCTTCACGAATGCTTCACATTGATACCTCACTCGACCCCATTGGACCATTAGTAGCTCCCCTAGCTCCAAAACGTCTATTTTCATACCCTTGGGCCACCGCGCATGCGCAGAATGCCGATAGTTCAACCCCACAACCAGCCCATCAGATGCCTCCTCACATAGGCTTCACTTTGATACCTCACTCGACCCCATTGGACCATTAGTGGCTCCCCTACATCCCAAAACGTCTATTTGCATACCCTTGGGCCACCGCGCATGCGCAGAATGCCGCTATTTCAACCCCACACCCAGCCCATTAGATGCCCCTTCACGAATGCTTCACTTTGATACCTCACTCGACCCAATCGGACCAATTTATCTAGGGACTACTTTTTCTCCGCGGAAGCTTTTTCCCGAGACCGAATCACCGCCAAAACCGCTGCCAGACCGCATCACCGCGGATGAATACATTCTGAATACATCCCCTCCAACAATTGGAACTCTCCTGTGTTGGAGGTAGCTTTTGGTGATCCTGGCAGAACTATAGTGCACTTGACCTCTCCTCCTCAAATCCTCCCCAAATGACCTCTACATCCGGGTGAAAGGGGACTTAGTTTACTGTTTATATACTACTGACAGGTGCGTGCGCATGCATAGGACGACATCACTTCTGAGCTCTGCGCTCCAAGGGCGCCAAGCTCAGACTCCAAGAGCTCCGATAGCTCCGCCCCACGAGAGCTACCACCACCACCGAGCGATGACGGGCGTCAACGCCTGGTGGTGGTGGTGTGTGGTGGTGGTGGTGTCTGTACATATAGGATTATCAGTCCATATTTATTGGTCGACTAATGAAAATAATGCTACCACTCGTACTGATGACATCACCAATGACGTCGCAGATAACATGTGAATCACTCAAGTCATGGTCTACACCACGAGAGCTTCAAGATGACACCCTACACTCCATCTTTGGATAAGATATAGAACCTCAATCTCTCAAATATATCCCTGCAGACCTCAATAATGACCACTTTACTTTCTACACCCCAAATGTGCAAACAAGTGTTTCAGGACATGCTCCCGTTACAGTATCCTGCCCCGCCCGACGACGCTTAGGCCAAAAGCGATTCTGGCCGAAGATTAAACTTTCTCAAACGACGGCTTCTAATTGGACAAGAGGTACTCTACAAGGTAACCAGAGTGAACATGGCCACCTCTTTCCAAACGCGCTTGTTTGCACCTTCGACACTCCCCTTTCTCTACTGCTCCCAAGTGATCTATAAATAGAACAGTTCTCTAAAAATTAACCCCGATAGTTTCTGCTTTCTGTGCTACTAAACTGGATTACTTCCCTTGACTTATATTTACCCGAAATTGAGAGACTACACTATCACAACAATAACAACATTCTCATTTATATGACTCCGTGTGACCAGTAAAAGAGCGCGAGTCAGAAGTGGGATTCGAACCCGCGCCCGCATGTGCAGACCAGTATAGCCATACCCCTGCCCAACGCTGGTTATCGTGGTCATAATGATGGTGCTATATTTGTACAATGGTTTTACAACATGGCGAAGAATAACGAAAAAGGTGTGTGTCAGAAGTGGGATTGGAACCCAAGTCCCACATATGTTGACCAGCACTTAAGTCTGGCGCCTTAAACCACTCGGCCATCCTGACCAACTTTGATTATGATGGACATATGATGGACATAATGAGCTTTTACATGTCGCTGTGTGTACGCCACGAATGCCCTTATGGCTGCACTGATTGGTTACTTCCCCAGCCCGCCGATTGAATGATCTATGCGCGTTAGAGCGTTATGATAGGGCGTTAAGATAAGGCGTTGAGACGGGCGTTAAGGCATACATATAGGGCGTTAAGGCGTAACAACGGGCGTTGACGGGAGTCATTGCATCTCGATGAATTAGTGACAATTCCATGGAATATTTAGAAAATCAGAGCTTCTGAGCTATTTCACCAGGGCGTTGAAGCGTTAAGCTTGGAGTTGGCGGGTGTTGCTACAAGATGACACCTCACACGACGCATTCAGTCCATGGATGGGTGACTGAGTGAGTAAGTGAATAGAATTTAACGTCACTTTCAACAATATTTCAGCTATGTCACGACGAGCCAACTAAGCACCACCCACCCCAGTTGTGTTCCTGGTACTTCAAAGAAGAAATCTTTGAAGCAGCATGGAACCAGACACCCTCCATCCACCCTATAAAACACAGAGGACAGCGCATAAGACACAGACAGGACGCTTACATGATGCAATAAAGAAAAGAAGGGTCCATCTCTACCCCAAACACTTTCCTTCACACCCCCAAAATGCTCACTTTGTGTACTACTCATATTGATGACGTCACCAATGACATCACAGATGACATGGACATCCCTCAAGTCGTGGTCCACACCATGAGAGCTTCACTTTGACACCTCACATGACGCTTTCGGACCACGGATTGTCCATCTCTATCCCAAACACCTTCCTTCACACCCCCATAATGCCCTCTTTGGGTACTATTTCTACTGATGACGTCAGCAATGACGTCACAGATGACATGGACATCCCTCAAGTCCTGGTCTACACCACGAGAGCTTCAGTTTGATACCTCACACGACGCATTCGGACCACGGATGGTCCCTCACACACACCCCACGCACCCCCAAAATTGCTGCTTTCTATACTACTCGTTTCCTCGTTTTCACCATACAGTCTGAAAAATGTTGCTATTTTGAACTCTTAATTACATCTGTTGAGTACACAGCTTGTTAGAGTTAGAAAAGCCGTGGTGATTTAGTTCAGGAACCTTACTTTGACGATATTCTGTATTTTAGAATACATTTAAAGTATAAACGTCAAAAACACGTCACTGTGACGTCACACTTGTGAATTTTGTTTGCAGCCACGGATTTTTCAAGAGAGTGACCCTAGGGGATACTTTGGTGAAAAAATCACGCTTTTGTCATTTACGTAAATATAATTTCACTAAGCCACCTCACTAATACGATGATTTGTATCCCAGCCTCGCTTTTGTTGTTTCTGTTCATGTGCACATCTTGAATGGCATGATCACACGAACCCTAGTACCGGTGTGGAGGCTAAGAATGTCCGGTGGCTAAGAGTGTCCGGCCCCTATCGTCTAACCCAGCTAGGACATTTCTGTCCAGATTGAGGAAAAGTGCCCGTCCTTGAGTGCATTAGAAAAGGATATGAAAAGGGACACTAAACACCAGGACATTCTTATCCATCACACCGGCTTGAGTGGTATTAGATACAAATATTTAAAAGCCATGATATAATACAAGCGTCTGGTCCGTCATTCAATATTCAGCCGTCGTCCTTAATCCAAACACCTATTTCATAGTATAGCATGAGCACCAAATAATAACAATAAATTATAGTATACATGCAACTAGTTTCCTTCAAGAAAGAAGCAGTCAACAGTTTTCAATGATGCCAGCAAGACATGCTACATGTCGGCAATGTTACAAACCGCCGATCAAATATATCCAATATTACCCAGCTATTTAAACCCCACCAACAGATATATTGCAGTCACAGCTTTAGAAAGTTTAATGGTGCGTTGATTCACGATCATATCACTTTAAATTACTTACTGAGTTTAACTAACACACCCAATAGTATACATAGTTCACCTCTGAGAGCTTTAAATCTTATAGCCAGAGATATACAACGATCTACCACCTCAGGAAATATAATACCACCCACAATTACTAAAGTGAGTCAAGATATAGCGTATTTTCGGTTGTATCGTCCAGCGAACATAATCGAAACATCCCAAGATCGACTTTTCTTCAAACTCAGCTACTCAGATAAAGGACTGGACATTATTACTTTACCTCGAATCCTGCATGAGCCAGAGGTACACAACGCTGTACCAAACTATTTTAATTTCATAGAACCACCTTGCATTTCATATAAGTATACGAAATCTATAGCCACCAAAATATTCAATTACTCTAATGCTGTCAAGGAGTTTGACTGGGACTTATAAACGTCGGGAGGCTATATTTGTGATTGTGAATCTTCGAACTTTATCTATACATCATGCAAGCTTATTGTAACTGCTAACAAGCGTCTAATCCGTCATTCAATGTTCAGCCGTCGACAATTAAAGAATTTTCGAGCCGTAATCCAAATACCTATTTTGTATTCCATATAACAGCATTAACAACAAATTCAACACAAACGTACAAAAGCCATAATATACATAAATATAGGCTAGTTTCCTGCAAGAGAGAAGCAGTCAACAGTTTTCAATGATGTTCCAAAAATATCAAATCCGTATCGCTGATCAGTGTTCTTAATCCATATGATTTTCGTTGTAAAAGTCGCTATCTAGAGCATGATGCATCTCAGTCACGCTTTGATTGCGCCTGTTCGTATGAACACTATGAGCATCTTGGAATACACTGGTTAATACAACACCAAGCCCCGGGTTAAGGGGAATTAGACACAAGTTAGGAAACGTAACGCCATAGATCTTGTACGCTACGCTCGTATTTTCCTATCAGCATGCGATATGTTTCGCCAAATTTGAGAAAATTTGAGTGGATGCGCTTGATGATATAGCCTGGTTTTATAAGTTTCTGCTTAAAATCGTCGCATTTAACACAGGATCTAGCAAATGCTATGTATACGCCATATGCAGGTCCCTCTGGTGTATTACTGTCCAGATAGGGATAGTTCACGATGTGGAAATTGTGATCATCTCTTTTGTCGTAAGTTTGACGGGAGAGAAGGCCCGCTTTATTTTTATAGAGATATAGGTCTAAATAAGATGTGCCGTTAGGGCCAGGGCCATCTGTAGTTTCCGCCTCTAGTGAAGGTGGATATATATCCTTCACTGCGTCATTTTTAAAGCGATTATCCACAACAAGAAGATCGTGCGTATAGCGTTTGGTGAATGAGAAGGAAAGGGCTTTGAAATTATCTGTTTTTGAAAGCGTCTGGATATAGCCCAATCACGTCATCTCCATGTAACCTTTAGATAGAAGAAACGGTCAGTACGACGGAACATTATATAATAGAATGCAAGTTCTTATTCAGAACAAATGTTTCTCCGGAACAAGCATTTGTTTTCTTGTTTTTCTCAACTTGAAATCAGCAATTCATTGGCTTCTACTTGACCCTACTATTCATCAGTTCATTTACTCATATGTCATCATCCGAACGAATGGTACGATCACATGTAAACACTTCTGTTAGAGGTGTAAACTGAGTGTATCAGGGCGTTTCCCAAATGGTCACATTCGATTGGTCGGTTCCGTGTGATCCGAGGTAGGCGCAATCACATTCATAGAACGCGTACACACCTCCAGAAAGCGATTAATTGAAATGATCCCTTGGTGGGTCTCGAAGTGTCCCCATCACAAACTAGAAAACACTATTGTCTATGTGAACTAACGCTGATTTTATTTCTTCCAAACATAATTTTAGGGTGTTTGTAATATCGATCTTCTAAAGAAAAAACTATGCATCAGGAGTGTGCGAAATAAGGTAGCTAATTTCCACAACTTCAGTTTCTTCTCGAGCAGTATCCGGCAGTCGTGCCTCTCTGTGCCATAGTGTTTTATTTCCAAACGTGAGCAACCCTTATTGAACTCTTACCCATTTAATAATGTCAATTTAAGTTATTTTCATTTTTATCAAAGTTATACAATTTTGAATATTCACAACCTAATTTATGTTTTTATTCAACTATTTCTAATATTTTGAATCTGTGATAGAAATCGATACCCCTTAAACATTTTTGTGCACACAATTACACAAGTTTTCATGTACATGTATATTATTTCATTTTCATACAGAGAATGAAATCATTTTATCATTCTTCAATACTTCGTCGTACTTCTTATCCTTCTATGCAAAGTCCACATAATGTTGTTTGTATTCTGTTATCTTAATTTCGTCAGTAATATTATCCCCATTATTAGTAGCATTGTTTTTGTAAACTTCAGAAACTAACGTTAAATATATGTCTTATTTCTTATGTCTAATATCGCTTTCCAAGTCATGTAGTGAAACCCATATAATTACATTGCTCCGTTTAAACGGAGCGGTCATGTGACATAATTGTTTTTGAAGCTGGAATAGGGTCAAGTACACGGAGAATGAAGTCAATAGGCTCATGAAATGAGAAAATCTCTTAGCGTGGTAAGATGTTCATATGTATCAATCGCTGCAAGTTGTTGTTCGTAATATGTACATGCTGGAGGTACAACCAGCAAAATACAGAGCCAAGATGTGGTCACCCAGAGTAACTTTGTTCTTCACTATAAGGGAAATGAATAAATATCCGTGAATAAATACATGCAATCTAAATAAAATTAAATCATATTTGCTCCACCATTTGGATATGTCTCTTGTATGATCCAACCGGCTTGAAGTAACGCGAGTGTCAACCAATCCCGAGAACGCTTCATAGTGCTTTGAAGAGAACATAATGGTAAGGGATTTTTGGTTGGCTCAGCCGAATCTGACGCCACGCTGTGAGGGGGGGGGGTTATCTTCTGATGTGCCACGCTCCCGCCAAATTGGCACTATAAGGCGATGTAGAATTATGGACTGGCCCTTGGCATAAACCTTGGGTTAAAGCGGAGATGATGACCGTATCCCCCCCCCCCCGACTGCAATTGAAGTAGTTGAAATACGGCCGTGAGATCATAAGACTATTGACATGGGCGCTCTCAACACCAAATTCAATTGAAATCAGTAAGATCGTACATAGCGATATAAACGATTGGGAGCATTGATAGAATATTATTTCTTTAAGATTGAAATACATGTACATGTGACGTGAATCATATTAACAGTGTATATACATGCGTGCATATATGTACTGGTGGATAAATATATAGGTCAGTCTCAGTCCCTCTTTTTCTTGTTAGCCACATGACAAGAAAGCGAACTTCTCAAATCATGTGACGATTATACTAGGATGACATTGGTTTATTTGACAGTCTCCCAATATCGAGGTTCTACCATGTTACTATTCTGCTAAGCTCTGTTAGTAACCTGATCCAGTTTCACTCCTGCTTGTCATGCGATCCTAATCTACTGGACATTTATTGTAAAACACACATGAAAGGGTTCGGTGTAACGTAAACACTAGGATCCGACAGGTAAGTTCATTGAATTTATACGACTGGTAGATACTGCAAAACACCGCGGGTTCTATTTCGCTTTGTGGTACTGATCTATACACTGGTTGACTCGCCTTATTTTCGGAGCGGGTTGGAAAGGAATGTATTCAATCTAGGGCTAGTCGACAGGTGTCGGATCCGCCTTTACGTCAGAATGTTTGTTCCGCTAACACTGTATATGTATGTGCCGGGCGATACAATATGATCCGGGACGATTGGTCGAAATTATCCCATTAGCTTGCTCACTATTTTTAGCCGAATGACCAATCTGGAATTTCAATGGTCGGCTCAGGAGTTGTAAAATGACTGATTCACGGAGAATGTAAGGGGCAGATAATTCAGTGTCGTTAAAATGTGTCAAGGTCGTAAGCTTATACGTAAAAGTCGCCTATACTCCGCTCGTGCGGCTCTCGCACCAGAGATGTTCATGTAATTTTTCCGAACAAAATTTATTCCATCCTCCCATAACCGCTCCCCATTAAACAACCTCGTTCTACCCATCTTCACACAACAGGCTGATTATAACGTTTTGTCGCCTTGATATAATATGGCAGAATTATTGTTCCAAAACTGTAAGTTAAGCTATCCACCTGTACTGATCAACACTCGCTCAATGACATTTCTCTCATTCTCGCCTTTGCTTTATAGATTATGTATATAAAACTATATATTTTTAGAAAGCCTGTTTTCTAAGAATTCTAGACATGTTCATACGTTTAAACTTTGAATATAATTAAGTCTATCATTCATATTTGAACTTTGCTCTTCGTAAATTCTACCGATCATTTTCAAATGTCAATTTCAAGAAAAGTATCAAATATAACTGCGTGAAAATCGACAGCTCCATCTAGAAACGCGTCTCTCAGTTTTCTCGTTTTTCTTAGTTTTCTCACTAGAGCCCCAAAACCGAAGAAATATCGTTAAACTTACCGAACACTGCTAAAGCCGGAATATCTCGCTAAAGATTTGATAATTAAAAAAAAAAATGAAAGACGCGTTTCTAGGCCTCTATGCCATCCCAATTATGTCCAAATCTCGCCATTCTATGATGTACGGTTTTCGAGAAATTTCGGTTTTTACCAGCGAAACCGGTCCAATTTAATATGCGATAAATCGAAAAAAAGAGCCCAGCAGGTGATTATTCTACTGTGTTAGCCAAATATTCCCCGATAAAATCCTTCACTGACATGGATTACTCTTGTCACGCTCAAAGATATTGTATTGTTTGCTTCTTACTTTGCGCAATGACTTTTCATCGACTTTTCCATCGCATAGCTCCATCGCATAGCCCCATCGCATAGCTCCATCCAGCTCCATCGCGCTCCATCGCTCCATCGCATCGCTCCATCGCATAGCTCCATCGCTTTTCCATCGCATCATCGCGCTCCATCGCATAGCTCCATCGTATAGCATCGCATAGCTCCATCGCTCCATCGCTCCATCGCCTTTTCATCGCATAGCTCCATCGCTCCATCGCTCCATCGCGCATTTTCATCCATCGCGCCTTTTCCATCGCATTTTCATCGCGTCTTTCATTTCTGATTTTCCATCGCATAGCTCCATCGCTCCATCGCTCCATCGCCTTTTCATCGCATAGCTCCATCGCTCCATCGCTCCATCGCCTTTTCATCGCATTTTCATCGCGTCTTTCATTTCTGATTTTCCATCGCATAGCTCCATCGCTCCATCGCTCCATCGCCTTTTCATCGCATAGCTCCATCGCTCCATCGCTCCATCGCCTTTTCATCGCATAGCTCCATCGCTCCATCGCATAGCTCCATCGCGCATCGCATAGCTCCATCGCATAGCCTCATCGCGCATCGCATAGCGCGACTTTTCATCGACTTTTCATCGCATAGCTCCATCGCTTCATCGCATAGCTCCATCGCGCATCGCATAGCTCCATCGCATAGCCTCATCGCGCATCGCATAGCGCGACTTTTCATCGACTTTTCATCGCATAGCTCCATCGCTCCATCGCATAGCTCCATCGCGCATCGCATAGCTCCATCGCTCCATCGCGTTAAATTAGAAATGAAAGACGCGATGGCCTCTCTTGGCCATCATACGTATCACTATTGTTTGCAGGAAGCATCGAATGGTTGAGGATTTATCACGCGAAAACGAAATCCAATTTTCTCTCTTTTTCCTTTCTCCTTCTCTCCCAATGACGGAGCCACTTGTGACCATATTTTACTGAAATCCAAAGGGATGCTTTGCGGTCACGTATCAGTGTAGTAAATATCAGATGGAAGAGTCTAAGTGTTGAGGATTTATTGCGGGGTAAAGATTTTTCTCTCCCTCGTAATCATTCTCATTTCCCCCAATGGTGACGCCACCTTCTAGCAGATATTGCTGAATTACGGTGCCAACAAGGGTCTTGCGATCACGTATCACCATAGTAAATGTAAAATTGAAGTGTCGAACGGATGAAGATTATCACACAGAAACAAAATCTGGGATGTATAGAGGGACAGACGGACGGACAGGGTTAACTCTATATGTCTACCCCATATTACGGCGGAATCAAACAGGTGTTTGATAAAGTAGATTTAATTCACAGAAAAAATGTTCTAGATAGCTGTTTTGAAAAGTGATTGCTTGTAACTTATTTTTCAAACGTGTGAAAGTCCGAGGCTAACATTTATCTTATCGTAATACATGTAACCCTATCATCATCACATTAACGTTTCAAGAAATTCTCTTCCAGTTTAACAATGGCAACACCCATCAACCAGGAAGCTGCTCCACTGATTCCCAAGCTCAAGGAGGAGAGATACAAGGAAGGGCATGTATCCCTGTCATGGCGACAATATCTTCTAGAATTCTCTTTCTTTGTGTATTTCCTGGCATATACATTGGGCGATACAATTTCTTACCAATATATGTACAAATATGCTTCAGAAGAGCTGGATTTCAACTCGAACAATTTGACGTCAAACGATTCACTGTGCGAAGTGAATAAAACTAGTTCATCTTACCAACTTCAACAGCGCGTGGGGTCAATGGCATCAACGTGGCAGTTGTACTTCGCCTTGGCAAGTGGAATACCGGCACTATTTACTGGTGTGATATACGGAACCTACACGGACAAACTAGGGCGGCGGTTTCTCATGTTGGTGTCCACGGGTTCAGTGTGTTGTCGAGTAGCTTGCTACGTTGTGGCCGTGCAGTGGAGACTTCAACTTCGCTATGTGGTTATTGGG
The DNA here is from genome assembly GCA_036873755.1 of Hanleya hanleyi. Lineage (NCBI taxonomy): Eukaryota > Metazoa > Mollusca > Polyplacophora > Lepidopleurida > Hanleyidae > Hanleya > Hanleya hanleyi. The sequence goes on along the minus strand of JAVTVY010003078.1, from coordinate 12,762 downwards.
TATGTGCTAGAGGGTTTGGGTGGATCATTCACCACCATGTTGTTAGCCTGTTTTGCATACACCGCAGACGTAACAGACACGGGCAAAGGACGCTCCATCAGAATGCTGGTAATCTTCACTATTAGCGGTATGTCAGATTGCGTAGGATACCTGGTATCCGGGTATTCCATCACCAATCTTGGATATAGAAACGCATTTCTTGTTGTGTTAGGGATATTTGCTGTTGCCATCTTGTCAATATTGTTTATGCCAGAAAGCAGAAGCGGGAAAACACTGGCAAGGATGTCATTCCGCCGCTATATTTACAGAGCGGTTCGGTTCTACACCGAACGCGGCGACTCCAATCCGCACAGGCACGTGTATCTGCTTTGTCTGGCGTCACTTTTCTTTGTTATGCTGTCGGCCATACAGAGAAGTGGCATCGAGCTGCTTTATCTTCTGGATTCGCCATTCTGTTGGAGTCCTGTGAAGATCGGGAACTATGAAGCAATTGCACATGTGGCACAGAAAGCTGTGGGACTACTGGTGGTAACTGGTTTATTACGGGTGACCAACGAGCAGAATGCTTATATTTTATCAGCAATAGTTTTTATAGCATCATTCATTCTGGAGGCGTTTTCTCGAACAGACACCATGATGTTTATCGGTGAGTCAACTCTATATTTCTCGTAGATAATAAGGGTTCACGTCCGATTAGTCGATTCTATAACCGAGTAATACCGATAAATATCTCTTCTTCTCTGTTTAACGGTCTCGGTTTTATCTCGAAAGATACTATATTGATTTTCTTTCAAGTCTCTTCAGGTTAACGAATCCATATACATCTCGAAACCCGAAATCTTCCTATCTAGATCAAATCGAGAATAAAGAGACAGAAATCAACATGTACCCTGGTTTTGCTTTTTTGCAGCAGAAGAATTTGTCGGTTTATCTGGGAGGTATGAATTAGCCATTTTAAATTGGACGAGACCAATTAAGATTCAATACAGAGAATACTGCATCAGGCCTCTGGGGCTATTTTATCAACCACTTGAGTCAGGAGATTGATGGTTGGATACACCCATTCGCGGCATTGAGAAGTCAGAAGGCGAAAACGAAGAAGCGATAGGTTCTCAACTCACTCATTAACAAGCACCTGGTGATATCAAGATTTGCATATAGTTTTTTGGCCAATGGGTTTTGCTGCTCGAACTTTACATAACAGATAATCTCTGGAATCCTCAGGCAAATAATCTCCTTCAAGTTTGGTACTTGCCGATGTCTGTGTATCACGTTTGGATTCTTCGCTTTGGGTTCTCGTCCACACTTACAGCGGATGTTAACAAAGACATGTACGTGTGTGAAGTATGCTGCTATTTAACTGCAATGTTGTTCGTAATATTCAAGACATGATAAATGATAAACATTGATGGAATGCTTTCTACTTTATCTCTAGTCGCAGCCTTAGCGTTCCCAACTAGTTCTTTGATGGTGTTACAACGTTCAATTATGTCGAAGATTACTGACAGAGACAATCAGGGTAAGTGACGACAGGGTCAATAATAAGAATTATTTCCATCGATTAGCCTCTATATCTGATTTGAAATTAGAGTTAACTAAGTAGTAATGAGCTGGACGGGGCAGTGAACACCACACTCTGTGCATAAGACAAATTTCGTAATTTTAGCTGCGAACGGTTTCACAGTGCTCATTTTAAATTTGATTATTATAATGTGCTTAAAGGCGACCATTATTACGTGGTAGCTTGGGATACGTTTGAATAGGAATTCAGCACGATTGTTCGCAGTTGTCCCAGATAATAGCTTAATTTGTAGCTTCATCTGTTTTCCGTGTATCAAAATTGCCATACCCAATTTTTATAATATCTATATAGAATATATCTCTGTCTCGATCTCTACCTCAGGTGCCCTATTCGCTAGTGTCCAGTTAATCGACACGGTATGCAATACCACGGGAACAATCCTGGCAAACATGGTGTACGAAATGACAGTACGGAGGATGCAAGGCGCTGTATTCTTGTACATGGCTGGACTGAGTGTTTTTAGTACGATATTCATGATGTAAGTGGAACCTTTAAATGCTGGTGGCTCGAAATCAATGTGAGATCTGATAGCTATGTTAAAGTCCGATGATCATCGTTCTTTAACAAAGTTATCAGATCTGCTGCTGAAGTTAGTTTCTTGCAGGAGAGAAGTTCCAATAATGCCAGCTAGACCTCCCGTCCTAGCTGTATCATGGACAAATATTCTGTTTAAGCGAAACTCCAGATTTCATTGTGTTTCTCAGTCAAGCTTTGTCTGTTTAACTTTGAGCATCACTAATCCTAAAATACTTAACGGTAAAATCGTTTGAATAATAACAAAAGGAATCTATTGGTTTGTTAAATGAACACTTGAATAACATATCATTTTCTCCGTTTTTTGAACGAATATGAGTCTACATATATATCCTATAGAGGTACGTGTATATGCAGTTTGTTCCCAGTTCATTCTGTTTTGCTTTTGTAGAGTCCTGTGTTTTAAACCACCGATAAATGACGTTTCAAATACCAAGCGTGTGAACTGAATACCGAATTGCTGAACAGATGGAAGGAAAGCCAAATTGATGGACAAGTTCCTCTTGAGAAGAAATAGTGCTTTCATCATATGGCAATTATCTGTGATAATAAAAGTATATCATAATCTCTTGCTAAAATATTAATTTTAATATTCCAAACGTCTTTCAATATAGCGCTTATAATAGAGTACATCCTTCAACCCTCATACCAGTTCAAATTCTCATACCTTACGATATGATAACATGATCATGTTTTAACACTGGTAGACACGGTATTGTGGGATCAAGGCAATTCAATGGATGCAGATTGTCCGGTAGTCTAGTGACCTTCCTGGGTATTAATATGGAGCAATAACTATTGGTTTCGGAAAGCAAAGGGAAATAACTGTGAGGTTTCAAAGGGAAGCAATTGTTCCGCACGAAGGAATATTACTGTTTTATAGGTTATCTCGGCAGGGACATGAGACAGACGACTAAATTAGTTTCAGGTTCATTAGTAGTGTCGTGAGAGTAGGCTAAATGGGAATATATTTTTATTTATTTTTTTTACTATTTTTAGAATCGAACGTCAAAGTACATGAGTAAATTGGTCTTGCGTGATCTCGTAATTATTTTCAAACGATTCAGCGACACAATTACAAGTAATAAGAATAGTATATCAGGGAGATTCAGTTGCGACGGATTACCTGCAACTACATAATACTATGCTTAAAAGTACTGAAAGACCTCTGATATGTTTTAAAACTATAATTTTGATCGGTCGTTGGTAGATAGGTGTAATAATGTTGACTAAATCTCTGCACCGCTTATATTACATTCCCAGCTATTCTCGTCAGCGCTTATCTGATCCCTTTCTCTCTGAGTGGCAGTTAACGATGTTACTATATATACAGCTCGCTGAGAAACACCGATACAGATTAAAAACCATCGGCGAATAAGGCGTTAGAATTACATAACACTTGGCAAATAGCAGCACATCTCTCTCGCAGCCGCTCTAGCTAGTGAGGTGGCTTAGCAAAAAGATCGTGACACGCTGAACCAAGGCACCAAACTTGGCACATCCATCACCTGAGGCATACAAAACAATATCAGAAGGGGTGCCCGTCACTTTGGATCATGTGACGCCCTCTGACCCCCAAAAGGGCATTTAACCCTATCTGGCCTGGGCTTTTTGCGACCTGTCGTGGCCTGGAGGGCATTCTCTTACTCCTTGAGTTACATGTAGGAGACTGAAACTTACCACAATATACCCCTGGGTCAAGCTCTACCAGAAAATGTAAAAAAAAAATCCAAGATGGCCGCTCTGATGACGTCATTTTTCAAAAACCGCATTTTTTGGTTGATTTTCCGGTCAGATTATGCAATTTCTCCGCAAAAACTGCATGATAAATTAGTAAATATTAATGTGATGTGAAATAAAATAGTGTTCGACCATTTTTCATCGCGGAAAAGCAGAAATTTTGAAGGAATATGACAAAAACATCAATTTTCTGGTACCCCACGTGGCCGCCATCTTGAATTTACCCATGATCCCCTGCTCGGGGGGTTATGCAAATTGGCTCAAAATGACCACAATATGATAAACTATAAAGTCACGGGGTTTCAGCTCTCTGTTTTTTGTCGTTCCGGAGATAGCGCAGAAAGTTTGATGGGGGGCATAATGTCCCCCCCTCCAGGCCAGGTAGGGTTAAGGGGAAATATTACCAATTAAAAAATAGATAGCTTACCAATATCTTCATTATTTTTATTATCCTTGAGGCTAGGAAGCTAAAACTTACCACACTATATCTAGGGTTCCAGTGCTACCAGAAAATATAACAAAATTCAAGATGGTCTCTATGATGATGTCACGGTGACGTCATTTTATAAAAATAAGCCATTTTTCTGATTTTTCGAATCGATTTTTCAAACTTTTTACTTGTGCAATTTTCTTTGCCTAAATTACCTTGCGAATTAGTAATTAATCATCTGATGTGATTTAAGATATTATTGGGTAGTTTTACGTAGAATAATACACCAATTTTGAGGAAAATACTCCAAAAACAAAATTTTCGAGGTACACCACCGTTTCGTCAAATCTGAATTTACCCATGATGCTCTTTTCCGAGAATAAAATGCCCCTAATTTGATTTGTTATAAAGACACAAAGTGCTAGCTTTAAACAGTTGCGAGCCCCAGAGAAAAGTTCATTGGGAAAGGGGGGGGGGACTGGATCTGAATCCACTAATAACAATTGAACACAGGATCCTCCCCTTTCAGTATCATTTTTCTTACAGTGTACATGCACAACCGGCATATAATTAGAGTAATGCACGGGTGTTGAACCATGCACATATATATGTAATGGTCTTGGTACCCAGTGGAATATATTAGATGTAGTTTTAGACACCTCCTTACACAGGCGATTATGTAAACTTATTTGGTTTAGGTGGTTTCAGCCACCCCACTTCCTTCTAAGAGAATTTTTCCCTGGTGATCCAAAATGAATAAACGTTGAGAGCTGTAACTTAGCGCAGTTATAGCTCATGATATTGAAGTTATTTTGAGCCTGCATCATAATACTCGGAGCAGAGCATCATGAGTAAATTGAAAATGGATGATATAAGGGTGTAACTGGAAAGTTCTGTTTTCTTCGAATTCCTTCAAAGTTAACCCTACCTGGCCTGGGCCCCCCACCAGATATTCTGCGCTATCTCCGGAACGACAAAAAATGGAGAACTGAAACTCCAGGACTTTATCGCTTATCATATTGGGGTCATTTTGAGCCTATATACATGACCCCCCGAGCAGAGGATCATGGGTAAATTCAAGATGGCGGCCACGTGGGGTACCAGAAAATTGATGTTTTTGTCATATTTCTTCAAAATTTCTGCTTTTTCGCGATGGAAAGTGGACAAAAACTATTTTATTTCACATCACAATAATATTTACCAATTTATCACGCAGTTTTTGCGGAGAAATTGCATAAATAAATAAAATCGAAAAATATGACCCAAAAATCGTCAGGAAAATGGCTTATTTTTGGAAAATGTTGTCATCATGGCGGCCATCTTGGATTTTGTGACATTTTCTGGTAGGGCTTGAACCAGTGATACAGTGTGGCAAGTTTCAACTTCCCAGCCTTAAGGATAATAAAAATAACGAAGCTGTTGGGAGGCTAACTATTCTTTGAATAGCAATATTGCCCCTCAGATGCCCTTTTGGGGACCAGAGGGCATCACAGAGCCCAGAGCAACGGGCACCCCTTCTGATATTGTTCTATATGTCTCAAGTGATGGGTGTGCCAAGTTTGGTGCTTTGGTCCAGCGTGTCACGATCTTTCCAAAATATGGCCCTAAGCTACCTCACTAAGCCATGAACGAGTCTCATTGATGAATCGGCGCATTTCACAGTTTTCAAAATTAAATGAAACTAATTTACGAGATGATTTACCAATAATTAATACATATCTGTAATCTATTAGCTTTGTACATGTTCAGTAAATCAAGAGAAAAAGTGCATTGCTTCGTTTTGGCCACCACATTGTGAAAATTTTGGCATTTTCACTCCGGCTCATACACATATAAAAAGGCCTAGGAGGAAAATTTTAAACTAAAAAGAAAGCTGCATGATACAATATGTATTGTTCAATTTCATATGAAACATATGCTCTCATACTAAATTGATAGGAAGTTGCCAAATAGACCGAAGAAATGGTTCAAGACGCATAGTAGTGGACCAATGAAAAGCACAAGAGGAAAAGTAGACCTTAGAGACAGAGTAGACCTTACAGATGACGAGGAATGTACAATATCGTAGGATACAAACGGTATGCAGTTGACAGCCCGATTCGAACAACTGACTGCATGTGCTACTGTTTAAAGTTTAAAATGCAGAATTATGTCTTCCACTCTCCTGACAAGGCGGTGCTGAAATGGATCATGTAGATTCTTCTATTCTTGCCATATTCCTGCTTTAGTGGATATTTCTGTAAATAATGATACATAAAAAATATGGATTAAACCTGGCAAATAACTCGAATCATCACCAAATATATTTGGAAGTTCAGACTATATATGTTCCTTCGCACACTGTTCATATGGACATTTATGTTCGTTCGTACTCTGCTCATATGGACATTTTGTTCCTTCATACTCTGCTCATATGGGTATTTATGTTCCTCCGTGCTCTGCTCATATGACATTTATGTTCCTCCGTACTATGCTCATATGGGCATTTAATGTTCCTCCGTACTCTGCTCATATGGACATTTATGTTCCTCCGTACTCTGCTCCTACGGAACAGCAAGAGTTAATTTAATATTCTTCACTCAAAATGAGTTATTGGATTGTCTGCCTGATTCCTTAATGTGCTTATATGGGCCATTGCCTCTAGAGCATTTCAGTAATGCCTGCTGTAATGGGTAGCTTCACATTCATCAAACTAGCTCTAGAGCAGTACTTTCCAGCCCTGGAAATCATGTGCCTACAGAACAATATCTGAGGAACGAAACACCCCTATTAGTGCCCATTCTCGGTTGAGCAGAAACACATCTTATGATTAAGACTCTGAAAGACAATTCTTGTGCACTGTTTTTTTTTTCTTTTTTTTTTTTCTGTAACCCTTGACAAACGCGTGTTTTATGGGGAGTAGCTCATGTTAGTGGACGACGAAGTCGTTGAAGTGCACCCCGTTCTTACATAAATCACCAGAACTCCATGAATCATAGCGGTCGCACGAGGTAAAGGTTGATCAAATATGTACAACTTTCTTATTTTCCAATCAATCACAAATTGTAAAGACTTGCATAATCAGGACACGTCGCAGAATTCATACCATTCATTATTGCTTTCTACATGGACTCATATGCCATCAAGAAGTTTGCGTTTTGAAAATTACGCACATTTGTGATTTATGAAGGGAACATAGTTACTTAAACTATATCCACTCTCCCTCAATTATTGTCCAGTCCATTCGAAAATAGCAAATGTCAGATCCGACATTCAATATCCAGTCGTCGTCCATAAAAAAAATTCCCCGTCAATAATCGAAAGGCCTATTTCGCACAGCCAGAAAAATGGTGTTAGCCTAACATCATTTTTCGGTGTTGAGGGCTGGTCAATACCATAAAGTGGTGTTGAGAAATGGTGTTGGCCAATGTAAACACTAAACATGGTGTTGAAGCCAGTTCAACACCAAATAATGGTGTTGGTCAACGCCAATCAATGGTGTTGAAAATGGTTCGTCACCGTATTTTGTGGTCACTGACAAGTGCTAATACTGGCTCAACACCAATTAATAGTGTTGGCCAACACCAATAAAGGGTGTTGGAGATATATGGTGTTGGTACAAATTGAACACCATTCATTGGTGTTGAGCTCAACACCTTTTTTTGGTGTTGAGCACCATTTTTCTGGCTGTGCGTATGACAGTTAGCACCAATTCCAATAGTATCAATAAAAAACACAAGATGGTTTCCCACAAGAATGGGAGAAAGACCTGATCATTCTTGAAATAGTAAAGGTCCAGATATCATGTTCCATCCGGGCTATCAGTAGTTTTCTTCAGATCGAACGAAGCGGAGAAAACTTCCTTCACAGCTTCGCTAATATAGAGATTATTCCGTGCTAAGATATCGTTTTTATAGCTTTTGGTGAATGAGAAGGAACGGGCTTTGGAATGGTTATCTTTTGACAATTCCTGCATACGGACGTATTCATACGAGAAGAGATATAGGTCTGCCAAATGTGGTGCACAATTTGTACCCATTGGAATACCTATAAGCTGCTGGTATATATTTCCGAATTTCACGTAGATATTGTTAATGAGAAATTGAAGCAATTCTATAAACACATGGCAGTGTGACTAACGTCACAGGACCTACGAAGTAGGGTAGGCATTAGGACTCTTGGAAATCGCCCCGCCCAAGTTGAAATCCTGCCTATATTAAGATGGGCACAGCCCAAGTCAGAATCACCAGTGATTTTCATTAAAAATTACCAGAATTTTCATCAAAAGTTGGCCAGCTCAGAACTTGCTGGTAACAGTCCCCTAATGCACCTTCAAGCAAAAAATCAAGGTTCTAATATCAACGGTTCTCCTTATTTTGCCGACGAAAGGATTCGGATGAACTCACTCACTGACTGACTATCGGACAATTTGCAGATGGTAGCCTACTTCGTAGGAAAAGAAGCATCCCAAGAATGATATCCTTTACGTTCATGTAGTAGAACTGAAGAAATCCTTATTGCAGTGAAATTAACATACCGATGACCAGTTTTGTTGAACACCGATATTCTAAAACACAGTTGCATAGTATCCTTCATGCTATAATCAAGTTTCCGTCGATGGCTGTACTGTGTTGCCCCTCGAGTGACTCGTCTACATAAGGTCAATGACCATGTTCAACGATAATAACCGTGCCAAATTTATCTTGTCTTATTGGCGCTTTATCCAAATATTCCTTGTGTCATCAGACACAGTTCTTATGCTTTTCCTGAACAAGCCACCGAGAGCAATTGTTGAATTCTAGACCCTCTCGTTCTAGAATATGAGCAATTTCATACAAATTGACAATGGTATAACCACTACATTCAAAGAATGATCATGCTCTTGTCTTCAATTCGCGGAAGTGGCTTCTGAGCAAACTTACAATGTAAGAATTTAAAATCAGGAACAATTATGACATGCTGACGTTAAGTATAGCCTCGAATACTATATGCATGCAGAGGGTTGAATGCGACAAGAAGAGAAGGAACAATAAAGGAGATGGGACGATAAGGCGGCATTTTGGTCTAATCGTGGAGACAATATACCCGGTATACACAATATGCCAGAGTTTTAGCTCGATTGCGTTAAGATATAGTTATAACTTGAAATTGAAATCTGCAGCATGTGCTATTTCGTGAAAAAAGGGTCTAAATCGAGTTGTAATAACACACATTTAGACACGAAGGACTCCTTGGACCAAAACGCCATTTAAACCGCTGATGTGCGGTGGCATTTTATCTCCATTGCTGGAATATCTTTTTGGTACTTCGTGTCTAAATGTGTGTTTTATTGACTCAATTTAGACCCTTTTTTCACGAAATAGCTAGCACATGCTGCGGATTTCAATTTCTTGTCACAACAATAATCACAACGCAATCGAGTTAGAACTTTCACATATTGTGTACATATATTTTGATTTCAACCGCACCACGTATAGGCCAAATTGGAGCCATATGCAAGAGATGAAAAAAAATTTGACGTCTGGAGACAAAAAAAGCAACCATATGACTCCACAAGAAATTTTCCTCGGCACTTCACATCCAGACTCGGGAATACTGTAGATTCTCGGAGGTAGCCTGAGTATCTCAGCCGCGCTTGTATTGAAGATGTTCATGTGGAGACTATGAAGTATCCACACGGCTCTTAGCACCGGCTTAAGCGGAATTAAATACGCTAGCTCGGCAGCTGTGATGACAGATCAGCTCAAACAAATAACTCATCTGATGTTAATGGATGAACATCTATGACGTCTGATGGAGTAAACGCCTCAATATGGGGTGAACCTGGTGAATGCAAGAATACCCAGTAAAAACTCCGCCTTATCTTACCATCTCCTTTGAGTAAGTTGGAACCTTAAGGCGATCTTCCTGAGTTTTTGGGAATGTAGCACCTCTATATTTTTTATTTATCTCAATCTTATTCATGCTTGCCGGTGATATAGATATCAACCGTGGTCCAGATAATGATTGTAAAATATCTATTGTTTAAAATAATGTATGTGGTCTGACCGATAAATTGTACCTGGTGGGAGATAACTTTGATAGTAACGCTATCAATGAAATTGAAAGGTTGGGGGGAAACGATGCCGGTGTACTGACAAGAAGTCATATGACTCGCAGAAAAATATACCGACTGCATATTTCTAAAAAAAAATCACAAAAACCAAAGGTGATTCCCGTGATGATTTGTATCCCAGTCACGCTTTAATAGTTATTGTTCATGTGGACATCTTGAATGACATGACCACACGGCCCCTAGCACCAGCTTGAGCGGTATTAGATACAAATATTTCAGATCCATGATGTAATAGCCCCATCAAGTCATCTGATGGAGAATGATGAACTATGTGACCGCTCGATAGAAAAATGAGTGAGTATTAAAAGAAAGTTACACTACTACAATCACAGTGATTTCTACAGCGAGCTAGCTCGGGGACGAAACGTTCACCAGCAGAGTCTCACAATATAGCGGCAACAATTAAACGCAACATTAAAATGGTGGTAAAAAACGATGCCGGAGTACTGACAAGAAGTAATATGTCCCCACAGACAAATTTACTGACTGCATATTTAAAAAAAATGTCATCTGTCATCCCCTTGTCGAGACTAATAAAATAATGCTCCAAGGTGTTCAGGAATCATACCGTAGAGATCTTCAGCAAGCATGAGGTGGAGTTTGTATACATGTCTAAAAGATGTCATCGCAGACTTGAATTCGAGAGCAACGAATTGGAAATGATTGGGATTGAGTTACGTGACAGCCTCTAAATTTTACTATGTACTTTTTATCGTCTGCCGGACATAACTGTTGAGAAATGACAGACTTTCCTGAAAACATCAATCAGTCTGGATTGATATAGTACGTTTGTGTCGTATTCAATAAACACGAACTCGAAGTAAAAAAATGAATCACGGAAACGTCACAATGCTCAATTCTCAGTTGTTGATCTCGCCTGTATATATGATCGGCAGATAACGCGTTCGTTCTCGTTCGAGGAGCGAAGAAAATTTAATAAGTTCATGAATTAAGAAACTATCACAAACAGTTGTGTTATGAGAATGCCTTTTCAGTCGATTTTATATGATACCACTGGTTATCTGCGGTCATTCAAATAGAGAAACCATACTCCTATGCTAGGATTGGTGCCAGGTAACCTCCCATAATGCACTTTTCTGGAGTTTCCTTTGCTGATTGATTCAAGGGTCCCGTGGTAGCTGCCCGACAGTGTCACGTGATGTTTACGCCTAAGTGGATCATTCGCACGCAACACTCATATTGAAAGTCTGATGTTCGAGATTTGTCAACCACTGCAAGGCTACCAGCGCTTGTATAGGAGTTTCTCTCAACCAAGGACGCGTTGAGTGCAGTTATAAGGATTGTTGAGTTTTCGTCAGTATACCAGTCAACCCTGATGAACATGCTTTGTTTGGAAAGTTTCATAATATGTTTGGACACTGCAATGAATTGGTGAGATATAAAGATAAGTATGTACCCCAAGATTCATTTGTATGAAATTAAGCTGTTTTTTTTATAATATGATTGTTTTTTGTTTGGTGCTAATGCTGTTATATGGATTATGTCTTTGGATTCTGGACGCGAAAATTCTTAAAAGGACGAAGGCTGGATATTGGATGATGTACTAGACGTTTGTATCTAATATATGTCAACAAACAGATTTACAGATATTTGAGGTCATACAGGCTCAATAGGAAGATATTGTTGAGCGCCTCTCTAACTCAGTAAACAACGCCTTGATGAAAGAGGTTTGTGATTCAGTGTCGGTTGAGTGTAACCTCATCGTACTCTACACGGCTAATACACATCCCACCGCAGTTCGATCTGCGTAGATATTCGAAGGACTCGTGCGAAGGAACAATGGTGTAACCTTGGATCATCTTATAAATTTCATACCTCATACCAGATTTGTTCATCCTGATTGGTTGGAACTCAGTCACATGACGTTCTGTAATTTGTGATAGCGCACAGTCTCGAGGCGATAGCGCAGGGTCTCGAGACAATTGCGCACCGTCTCTGTAAAAGTCCATTTCTCTGCTAACAAACATACATGCGTCCAGTGGAGCAACGATTAGTCAAACAAAATGTGGACCATCCGTATGCGCATATTTGATGGTGTGTGTAATAGCCGTATGGTGATTAATATTTTGCTGCTTTTGGGACGAGAAAATTTTGTTCAGTTCAAACGGCCGATGAGCCGAATTTATCGATCTGATCTAACTAAAAGCACACTTTCAAAGTCTCACCTATACACGCCACGTTGAGCTATAGCATGTACATTTCACGCCAGGTGTTCGTTCTGTCGCTGGATGAAAGAACTGACGTCACAGATTGAGTCGACCTTGAGTTCGCTGATTTCATTCTGAGAAAACTCCAAAATAAAATAACCATAATTTGTTAAATGGATAAATTGTTAAATTTACTGAATTCGAGCCGCTAACT
>JAVTVY010003077.1:0-32799 GCA_036873755.1 Hanleya hanleyi | reverse complement strand
CTGCCTTGACATTCTTGGCTGGTGGCAGAGGAGTACTGCTCTGCGCCACCTAGCGTTAGTTTCAGCGACGAGCGACTTTTTGCCTCCAGGAGTTGTTTCCCTTTAATTTCAAGTCGCCCACACTCATAAGGCGATTCGTTATCGTTCGACCGTGCAGCGCGTCACAAAAGCTGATTCAACTGATCAGAACACCTTAAGTGGCCGTGAAAATGCTTCTCCTGTTGTTTTTTTTCGGCAGAATTTTCACAAACATTCGACACAACTCATTCTTAGTGGGAGCCGCCATCTTGGTAATCAACTGCTACGTAACACGCATTCTGATTGGATGCAGCAAGTCGTCTCTGCATTCCACTCATCGATGAGGATTCACGTTCCAACTTTACTAGAGAAGTATGCCAAGGCAATGTACAGAGCAACGTGATGTGCGTCGACTTGGCTAGTGAAGATGCCCCAAGAGTCTTGATAGCCAACACTGGTGACCACTCCCGCCCGCAAACTCTTGTCAGATATCAACCAATCCTTGTCAACCGTCAACCAACCAAAACTTGTCAACTATCAACCTAACAACCCTTGTCAACTACCACCCCACAAATCAATACCGGCTCACAACACTTGTGGGCTATCAACCAACAACCAATGTTGACTATCAATGAACCCAACAAACCCTTGCCAACCATTAACCAAGAACCCTTTCAACTGTCAACCTCAAAATCCATGTCAACTAACAACCTGACAACCCTTGTCAACTATCAACTGTGAAGACATTACTCTCACAACTGCTGTCAACTATCAACCCAACAACCCTTGCCAACAATCAATGATTGAACCCATCCCTCGACATGCAAAAATGACCAGCCTTAAAACATTTACTTGTACAAGAAAGAAACAGGCCAAGAAATAATGCATTATTAGTATAAACATTGATTTTGTGATGCAGGAAATGGTAACGGGAAGGTGTGGGAGCAATGGGATATCACGGCAGGCTAGTTGGAAGGTTGGTGCTCAGTGGGGAGGGAGAAGAGGGGTCTCACTGAACCATCGAACACTCGAAATTGCGGCTAACGGCTGAAAACCGGTCAAATTTTGACATAGCAGGGCATGTCGAAAATGTCCTGCTCAATTCGAAAAAAGATATAGCAGTCCATAACTTCTCACAATGTCCGCCATTATACATTCGAAATGCAGTGATACTATTATGGTTTTCCAGAACAAGGGAGGTAACTCTGCTGTGGCTGGCAACTTTAGACAGCAGATTGACTTGTGACCAGAATTTTGCTGATTTTAATGCGTTCAGCAGGTAACTGTGCAGGTTTGATAGTCTCCTCTTGAAGAAAAATACAAACGTGAAATGATCCGACATTCAGTAGTTATCTCCGTTGTTTACAACAAATTTTCATTCGTCTGAAAAATAGTTATTATTATTAGTGATATTACATCTGACCAGCAATTTTTTTTACAGTTCAAAAAAAATAGTTCATGAGACTTTTCCTATTTCGAAACCCGGACATCAATTTGAGGTGAGGTGGGTGAACAGCTTAAAATAGCTTGGACCTGAATGTAGACTGTCATCAACATCGAATGGTAAATAGAAAGGCTAAGCACACCAGAGATGGGAATTTTGTTGACGTCTCTGATTTCAGGGTTCCTGTTAGTTTAATTTCCCACAGCAGAATATATTCATGGTTTTCAACCTTGTAATATATATGCATTCCAAATCTCTGACAAAAGGATCCGTTTGAAGTCACCTACTCAAGATCTGGTGAAACACGCTGTGAGCTGATCAAAAGTTTGAGTTTGCCCAATTTTGAGCGGAGTCACTAGTCTCTGAGTGGGACTTAAATGCATGCCCAAGGCCAGGGAACACAGTTTGTTGTCTGTATGTTTGGAGGTGGAAAGTCGATTAAGATGGCTCACGGGGTGAACAGTTTGCCCAGTGATTGAGCCTTATCTCCTTACTGTGAATATCCTTGGTGTTCATCATTTGAAAACATGAACAAATTGAAAAGTTTTCATTCAAATTTTTCTCTGCATGCACATCAATCTTAATGGGGTCCAAAATTGGGGGAAAATAAGTAAAGTGACTTTTCTTCAAATCAATGCCGTTTAAAGCAAGCATTGAGAGCAAAAAACGATTTTCGATTTACGGAAATGCCCTGAGAACAGGAAAAAGTCCTTTTATGGGGGAAAATATGCCATATATGAGTGCAACAAAATTTGTTCGATGACCTATGTTGACAATATAAACAACAAAATCTCCATCGAGTATCTTTCGATTAATTTATAAATGTTTTCGTTAGAATATTTCGTGCGCAGCACTTAGAAGAACCCCGCCCCTATTATCCGCAGCAGTCGGTATGGTACCGCTGCTAAGAAATCGCTGACTTCAAAGGGAGACAACTCTTCCAAAATGATGATGATCTCACATGTTTGTTCCGCGAGCCACCTTAAAAATGTGAAATGAATAAAGTATAGAATGAGAGAGGTGGAAGAATGGAGTGGGGGGTGGGGAGGAAGGTGGTAACTGATGAGTGGGGCGGGATAATCGTAACGGCCCTCATCTGCACCTTTCACAACACAAAACATTTAAACCATGAATCTCCTGGCCGAGTTGCCACGGATGTCGACAGGTTACAGAAATAGACAAAACATGCAGAATATATATTTACCATGTCAATAATACCAGAATTACCCATGCAAATATTAAAATGAATTTACAACATGAAAATACAACATGAGTTCGCCCACAAAACTAATGACACGTTTCACTGGTCAGCGGTAGCTGACATGCCCAGTCTGGGGTGGTAGGGATTCAAGGCATTCCAGTTCCTGCTCTGCCTATTGTACATCCATGGGGAAATAGTTCCAACAAGTAATGGCATACATTTGGTACATATGCTTTACATGTATATTTTTAGTACCTTGCTATTCAAGAAAGGGTCAGTATGCGGTCCATAATGAATACTTTGGCACTTTCAGTTGGACATTGGTCAGTTGGGCTAAATAAAATACGTTTCTAGCTTCGCAGACACTGCCGCGTCATTTTTTTGTAGAGCGGTGTCAAACCTTTTTACTGCCCACAGCAAGTTTTTATAATTTTTTTTTTTATAATTTTTATTTTTTGTTTTCACTATCTCCAAGTATTGCAAAGAACATCGTTGGTTTCATAAAAAGCTATATTAAATATACTCCTGCATTGGTTTGCCAGAAAAGGTCGATATATTTGGCCTGTGTGCGAGAGAAAGAGAAAAAAAAATTTGAAAAAGAAAAAAAAAGAAGAAAAAAAAGACTTAAAAAAAACCCCTCCCTCGTCATATTTTTGAAAAAAGTTTCTGCGAAGGTAGACATTAACTTTATTCAGTCTTATCAATAGAGGACAGTGAGTGAAATGCCTCCCCCCACCCCCAAGAGAGAGAATGTCACCACAAGCTATCTACCATAGCTACTTCTTGGCAGTCCAGTGAAACTTGTTCATTGTAACTGTGGAGAAAACTTCATTTCTCAAGCATGTCAAGACGTTCAATCGGAATAAAATCTGTTGATTTTCAGAACATTTACATGTACAACTTCAAATTATTTCAAAGTCATTTCAAGCACTGTTGATATGCTTGACTTTGACGAAAACAGTGGTTCACAACTGTCAGACGGTCCACTTGAACAAAAACATGGGTAAGTAGATCGGCAGATATATTTTTTATTTTTAAGTTCAAGTAAACGTATAGGATAACATAAGACATTTCGTATGAAATTTAAACTACTAATTAACCGATTTTTAATGCCAAATAAAAGTTTCGGGTTGAGGCCTTTTTGCCTATGTTAAGCCCTCTAATAATTCAATCACAGGAAGTGAAATTTCCCACCATAAAGTCTGCGGGAAATCAAATTTATTAAAACAGGAAGTTGACAAAATGGTTCAACATAATGCATATAATCCATTATTTCTTCATTATTTCAATTATCTTAGAGAGTAATCAAATTTATTGGAACCACCGATTGAATTTTGTCCCCAAAATTGGGGATGATTGAATTTTTTAAGGGGATTAAATTATTCGAGGGATTACCCCAAATCAGTCAGCTTACCCCAAATAAACTTGTTAAATTTTGACCGTATTCATAGATAATCATCATTTTATATCCACTTCTCTGTTATTCTTAAACCATGTTGAAGGAATACTCTATACTCAAAAAAATTCCTCTTCAACTAAAAAAGTCAGACATACAGATCTAAGCGCAGGCCTGGTTGTGAGGAAAATTTGGAGGAGGGATGAAACAGTTTCCTGGATCCCTTGGGGCGAGCAAATCGCTCACCTCAAAATAGCTCGCCTAAAGGCAGTTGGAAGAGCAAATGAATTTTCACCAAATAAATGAACAAATGCAGTTGTTTTGTGTCACATACTGTTTTCCGACTTCGGTTACGTCCACAGTTTAAGAAAGTCTTCAGTTCGACCTGGTCTCCCTTAGCTTTGACATGTTCGATAGATGCAGCCATGGCGAATAAAATTAAAAATAATAGACGATGCAGAAACATCTTCGACTGTCCTCACGCCAACATGGTGCCTCGAAGTCACATAGTCATAGCAATGGCTGAAGTCCCATAGAATATCGCAGGAAGACAGCTATGTGCAGGACCCAATATCGCACTTCCTGCTTGGTATTGAAAGTGGAAGTGGGCTCCAGTTGGCCGTCATAAACGAAACATTGAACATTTGGACGAGTGATAAATCGATCGCCTGAAACAACTTGGGCATGTGTGGGCGCGAGCGCGAGCTCGCCTTATATGGCCAGGCCTGTATGCGCAACACGTCAGTCACGTCTTGACTTCTGCCCATCGTGTCTGGTGAAATAATAATTTCAAGCAAGAACTTGTCTCCTTTGGAGAGCGATTTGCATGATTTTTATTTCGAAATCTACATGTGCCATATCGAATAGATCATTTCCGTATAATACTACCTCATTCCATAAAGCATTATATCAAGAATGAATACGGGGTAAAAATCCTATGGAGTTGAGTATCACTTCAACAGGTTCAAGTCATGATTTATGGAGGGATTTTCAGAGAATGGCGACACCTCATACCTGGTTCTAAGTCGAGTATCATATCTAGAGCCTGTCTGTAGTGTGGGACTTGTTCATTGAGACCGGTCAGATTAAATTTGTCTTGTATGTAGTCTTCATCAACCTGTGGAAATAAAAATATATATAAATTGTTATCAACATGATCAGAGGCCAATCAGAGCCGCTGTATTGACTGCACTGTGAAAAGGGCAGATTTAATTTGCTTGGTTAGTCTATAAATAGCCTGCTGAAACACATCCATGATAATATTTTGTGACACATACATCTATCCTTACTCTCAATCATGTCAATATCAAGATGCATTTTATCAGGTTAGAGCAATCCCGCTCTCTAAAATGGAGGTAAAAAATGTCGTTTTTGCTCAATAAATCAGTTCACATAATGAATTCAGCAAAATCCTCTTGAGACGCACACAGATTTATCTGCATCGAATGGTAGTAAAAAAAATAATTGTCATCGATCTAATTCGCATAATAATAGGACAAACAACTGTCGTGCTGTTTAAACAATTTGACTGGTTCTTCAAATGGCAAATTAATTTTAGGACATGGAACAATACATGTAGATAAATTAATGCGACTGAAGTTCTGAAGCATCGGTTAATTAGGAATCGAAAGTTGTTGGGCGAAAATGGCCCTTTTTAACATATTTATTCAACCAGAAAACAGATGTAGTGCCACACTCTGACAACTGGTACTGTGCAGAAAATCAAACTGTAAGCTGTAAGCAACGTTAACATGGTGCCTCGTTTTTTCATTTCCATACAATCTGAATCAAATTTTCACCCACACAACGTGGGAAGTTCTGAGAGCTCAAGTCTATGTAGGTACATGTATGCATTACCAATACCATTGATTCATGACATCCAAGTTAGTTTATGATTAAACATGAAGCTGCGCTATCGAAACCCCTCGGCTCTGAACCCCAGCTATTATAATGTAAGGGTGTCTCTTCCAATTGATTGGCTTGTGGGAAGAAATATTTACCCCTGGTATTGTAAGTGTACTTTCTTTGAAAAAAAAGAAAAGTTTTCCTCCCCTTAAATTAATTTGTTTCTGGAATAAATTGAAAGAGCTGTATCGATGTCTCACCAAAACAACAGTACACATGGCTAGATAAATACAGTACATGTATACTAAATGGCACATGTATGTCATTTTCAAAACAGATTTGCAAGCATTCTTTGCATTGTCTAAGAAAATAAATCAATAAATCAGTCATCCAATCAATAAATAAATGTGATAGTATACTAACATGATATAGAAATAATATGCAAACTTAACATAGGAATTAGTGGATTTTGTTAGACAAGGGGCATACTTTCTGACATGACTCATTTTTGATAGGCATCTAGTGTCATTTTCAAAACAGATTTGCAGGCATTCTTCGCATTGTGTAAGAGAATAAATCAATAAATCAGTCATCCAATCAATAAATAAATGTGATAGTATACAAACATGATATAGAAATTATAATGCAAACTTAACATAGGAATTAGTGGATTTTATTAGACAAGGGGCATAACTCTGCAAAATACTTTCTGACACGACTCATTTTCGATAGGCATCTAGTTCAGGTCAAGAGACACAACTGTATCATGTTAGGATGTTGTATATGGAACGGTTCTGAAATTATCACAATAAATCATAAATGAATTTTTATTTGTAAAAAGGGGCATAACTCTGCAAAATATTGTCCGAGATGACTCATTTTCGATAGGCTTCTGATCTACGTGAAGATAAATAGATGTAACAAGTTTGGTTGCCATGCATGAAACGGTTCTGTAGATATCGCGGTAACGGGTTTTATTAGACAAGGGGCATAACTCTGCAAAATACTTTCTGACACGACTCATTTTCGATAGGCATCTAGTTTAGGTCAAGAGAAACAACTGTATCACGTTAGGATGTTGTATATGGAACAGTTCTGAAATTATCACAATAACAAATCATAAATAACTCTGCAAAATATTGTCCGAGATGACTCATTTTCGATAGGCTTCTGATTTACGTGAAGATAAATAGATGTAACAAGTTTGGTTGCCATGCATGAAACGGTTCTTTAGATATCGCGGTAACGGACGGACGGACGGACGTACGTACGGACAGCCGTACATGATGACGACAATACCCCTAGGCCAAAGTTGGCCGAGGGGTAAAAAAACTGCATCCTCCCTTAGAACTTATTGTTTCGAAAAAGAATGAATGATAAACAATCAGTGCTTTGAGTGGGCCTAGCACTGTTGATGTGCGATTTTACCTCACAGAAGAACTCATTGCCCCGAAGTCCACAAAACCACGAGATCCACGACACCTCCTCCGAACTACTCATGCTGGTTGACTCTGAAACAAGATCAATGGACAGGTCAATCATGAGTATGTTAACCCTACCTGGCTTTGGGGGGGAGGGGGCACTCTCCACTCCCCTCCCCCCCCCCCGTTGGTTTTTTGCTCCCATATCGGGAACGACAAAAAATTGAGAGCTGAAACTTTTTGACTTTTTAGATTATCACATTGAGGTCATTTTGAGCCTATTTGCATGACCCTCCCTAGCAGAGGACCATGAGTAAATTCAAAATGGCGGCCATGTAGGGTACCAGAAAAGTGATGTTTTCGTCATATTTCTTCAAATTTTTTGCTTTCCTGCATGGAAAATGGGGTAACATCTATTTTATTTCATATCAAACTATTATTTACTAATTCATCATGCAGTTTTTGCGAAGAAAAAAACAAAAATAGAGAAATAAAAAATTCTGACTAAAAAATGCACTTTTTGAAAATGGGAGAGAGAGAGAGAGAATTAAAGTTTAACGTCGCATTCAGCAATATTTCAGCTATGATTTTTGAAAATGATGTCTGTGATGTCATCATGGTGGCCATCTTGGATTTTTTTACATTTTCTTGTAGAGCTTGACCCAATGATATAGTGTGGTAAGTTTCAGCCCTCTAGCCTTAGCGATAGCACTTTTCCCAGGCTGTGGTACACCCCAAATCGCCCAGAGGTTAAAGAGGTTAGGAACAAAAGCTCAAGTGAGCTACATAGCCCGAGTGGGATATTAGCACGACTTAACATTGCTTTCAATGATCTCTATCATATCACGTTTGACTCCTATTCCTTTTCACAACTGGCAACCCCAGAGGTAAGGTCCTAATCCTTTTTACACCCCGGAATCTCACGGGTGCCCCAGTTAGTCGCCTCTGAGCTTTCTGAGGAGCTGAGGCCCTTATATTCTATGACCTGGGGTGTGCAGAACAACATTATTTTATTATGGGATATTATAGCGCATCGGGTGGATTTGTACTCATACAAATATATGATACATACCGCTTTGCACTCGTTTGGATAAAATACATGCACCTATTTGCCTACTTCATTGGCCATCTAGCTCCGTTCATTTCCATAAACGGCAAAAGAAAAAATAATCATTGCACTGGATCTTTCAGAAAATAAATCCGCCGCCATATTTAGAATATTTTCGCATGGTTCTGATTTTCGAGCATGAGGCTATCTAAATTCAGGATTACAAGAGCCGGAAAAACTGAATCAGCTCAGTAAGGTAAAGTAAGGTAATTCTTTATTGTACAAGCGTCAATGACTGACAGAGTACAAAATTCACATAACTATAACAACAGGTCAATTAATTCCAAACTTACAGGACATATATCAACTCATATACTACAATACAGTATAACACTTAGGGAGTGGCGCTATTCGGGCTAGGCCCAGTATTTAGTAGATCTTGTCTGAGATTATAAGTCTGCAACATATTTACAAATAATTTTACTCAGTCGACACAGTCGCTTAGGGAGATATGCCTTTTTCGATATGTGCCTTCTATCATGTTTGATACAGATACATGTAGCTACAATTTTACATTTAAATGCAGATAATTTGAAAGCCTTATGAATCAGCTGTTTTCGACTTTCCTGTCCACAATCTCGAAATTACAATCAGTCTCATGCCACCATAGCGATATTTTCAAGATGGCTACCGATTTAGTTTTTAGACCGAGCACAATACTTTTTTTTCTATTGTCGTTTATGGAAATAGCGAAGTAGGCAAATATGTATTCTATCCAAACGGGTGCAAAGCAAAGTGTAGGTATTATCGCAAAGCAAAGTGTAGGTATTATCGCAAATCCACCTAATGGTGACTAACAGCCGTCAGGAGGCGAAAATTTTGCGATAGGAATTTTTGGTTCAACGGCTAAACCCTACGTTGTCAATATCACAAAATTAAATGTCAGTAGGGTTTAGCTTGTTGAACTACGACGAAGGCATGACGCGTTGAGAATGTATATTTTGAATACCCGTTTTTCTACAACAACATGCCCGACACTGAACAAGTAAGAGTCAGTTTGTCTACTTTCTCAAGCATAAGAGAACAAACAGCATTTCGGAAATATAGCACCATGTGATTTTTTGTTGTAGCACCCATCGAGTTAAGAGTGGATTTACAGATGAACAACAACAACAAGTCAGCTGTAGTTCATTGCTAGATGGAGAAAACCATCCATGAATTGATGTGATATCTGACGGTCGTAATTCATGGATGGAGCGCCAAGTCATAGTAAAACACCGAGTAGAAATCCAGCCCCCGACGCCTGACGATGGGGATGGTATTTACGCTAAAACACGGCGAAAGCATCCAAGTTTAGCAACTTACTATCTCCTCAGATCATTATCCTATCCATAAACACCGTTTATTTGGGTATTCGGCTCTGTTTTGTTGAGATAGCAGCATAAATCCACACCTACTGTACCGTTTTCTTCCATCCGTCTCTGTTCACTCGAAAGTTAGGCCAACAAGCATGCGCACACGATACACTTCACGTCATAGTCACGTGACTCTCATTTGGCGACCCGTCGTCATCCGCGCACTTCCTCCACACGTGGTAGGGTGTTTCTAGCTGACAGGCGCGCTCGAATCATGGCAGAAGCGGCTAACTGATTACACGCGTGAGAATAATCCTGCATTTTAAAACAATTCTTGATAGTTATTCCAGGTATTGTGTAATAAATATCCCTTGGATTGCGCCCGAGAGGTGATAATGAGCTGTATTAACTGCAACCAGGAATTCATTCGTAAGTTTGACCATGGATATAGCAGGCATCCGGTAACCTCAACATTAAGGGGGTCCGATTTAACCGTGAATGAAGCACTGACAGCAGAATTTCTTAATATCAAAGCCTTCACCCCGGAGAAAGAGAAACAATTTATATGTTCCATGTGTTTCAACTTGCTCGCCTGTCAGCTAGAAACACCCTACCACGTGTGGAGGAAGTGCGCGGATGACGACGGGTCGCCAAATGAGAGTCACGTGACTATGACGTGAAGTGTATCGTGTGCGCATGCTTGTTGGCCTAACTTTCGAGTGAACAGAGGCGGATGGAAGAAAACGGTACAGTAGGTGTGGATTTATGCTGCTATCTCAACAGAGCCGAATACCCAAATAAACGGTGTTTATGGATAGGATAATGATCTGAGGAGATAGTAAGTTGCTAAACTTGGATGCTTTCGCCGTATTTTAGCGTAAATACCATCCCCATCGTCAGGCGTCGGGGGCTGGATTTCTACTCGGTGTTTTACTATGACTTGGCGCTCCATCCATGAATTACGACCGTCAGATATCACATCAATTCATGGATGGTTTTCTCCATCTAGTTCATTGCATGCAGTGTTGTTGTTGTTGTTGTTGGCAAATTGCTTGTCGATTTGAAGACTGTCCAAAGCAGGTGATGTCCAGAAAAATATCAAACGATAGCAATATCGCGTCCTAGAAAAAGAGTATTCGATCTCCACTTACTATGATCTGCTCCAAAATAAGGACATTATAACACGAGAAAGATTAAATTCGTTGCGACCAACACAAATTGTGCATACCTAATTTTACTTCCGTCTTTCAGTTTCACTCGTGCGCATGCGTATTGTAGCAAGAGCATTTCGGGAAGTTTCGCTCCAAAAACAAAAGATAATCTTTTCAATGTGTTAGGTCCTTTAATTTTGGTAAATGTTGTATATATGTACAAAAGAAGCGAAAACGCTGATAAAATCGGCGCCTGAATGTGGGGCTTTCCAAAATATGGATGCACCCCCATGCAAGGGTACACTGAGGACATGATCAGGACATTTGTATCTATGGTACGGTTCTCCAGGAGGAAACTGCAACGACTGAACTGAACTGATCTGGCGAAATCGCAGCAACAATTCAATCTTTGGAATATTGCCACAACCCTTTTTCTGGCAATTATATTGCCACAACCCTTTTTCTGGCAACAATATGGGCGAAACATACCCGGTACTGTTATATTAAATCGTATATATTAATTCATGGTCGTATGGAAAATAAATGCCCAGTGGTCAGCCCAGGGCTTAACTGAACAAACGGTACCGGGTATGTCTTTTCGGGAAAATTTCCTAGGGGAGATCTCCATACGTGTGGAGAAGTGTGCTTGGTGTCCACATGCAAATTTTTTTTTTCGCTCACTCAAATCCTTCGAATACTCATAATACCAAACCGTTCACGGATTTTTCATTTTTCTTCGAAAAAGACATCTGGAAAAGTTCCGAAAGTGTTAAAAAATGCAGAATTCCGAATTCCAATCAAAAAAAAAAAAAAAAAAGGCCAGAAAAATTTGTTTTTGGGGGACAACCTTTCCACTGGGGAGGTGCGTCTATTTTTTAGAATAGCCGGCGACTCGAGAAAATTGGCGCCAAATTTCAATAACTTCCGGTGACAACAAAACCAGCACGTTGTAAGATTTGTGTCATTGTTGTGTAGCGAGGGAGGTTTTAGAAGAATCACTGTGTGGTATTCCTTGTAGTTTATGCGTATTTCGACATCAGTTGTTGTCATAAATTGTCTGTACGGCCGTACAGCGTGGACTGGTATTTTGATATGTCGAAATATGGGGTCCACTTAGTCCTTCATGCCTTAAAAATTGCATGGACTAGGTGTACTGATATCTGTCTCCCGGGTGTAGGACAAAACCCCAGCGGACAAAATCTCAGTGGACAAAACCCCAGTGGACAAAACCCCAGCGGACAAAACCCCAATCGGACAAAACCCCCAATTTTAACTTTTGTATGAAAAAATTATGTTAGCCATACAATAACATTAATTTTTATTAAATTATGGTCAATATTTACATGCTATGGTCAGTATTTACACACAGTTTTCTTTCTGCCTAGTAATCTATCTAAATCTAGTGAGTCTATCTAATATAGTCTGATAATATGAAATAGGCAAAGCCTAGAAACGAACAAAGTATACTTCTTAGTCTTTTGTTCGCTTCTGACTTTGCCTTTTTCGTATCATTTTTTTTTTTTTTTCGCAAACCATATAGGACTATATAGTCACTGTTATATTACGGAAGCTTAGATTAGAAGCAGTGCTTCGGATTTGAAAAATCCAGAAGAGCTAAAAATCGCTCTTCTAATTTTGTCAAGAAGAGCGATCACTCCTCTAAAAAAAACCCCTTCTAAAAACTTTTAGAAGAGCTATTCACGAGAATGGGGATGTAACTAGCAGGCCTTCAATTATGTCCTATATGTCCTATATGTCCTATATTTTTTTAGTTGTCCTATATTTTCCTATATTTCTGAAAAATGTCCTATATTTCCTATATTTTTGCCCTGAGTCTCTTTCAAATTATTAAATTACTTCAGGGACAGGGGTTATTCTAGCCCAAAATTTATAATATGCTCAATTTTCGAAAAGAGATAAACTCAATTTTTTCGCGCGCCGTTGGCGCGCAATTTATCTCTTTAAACTCAATATTTCAGACTTTTTCATAGTGAAAGATATGAAACTCAATATTTCAGACTTGTTCATAGGTAAAAGTTTCAAGAAATATTATATTCAAGTTATTCATCGATATTGTAATTATGATGCACACTAAAATAACTAAAGAATAGGTACTGAAGCTGCTGAATTGTATGTTCTTTATTTTTCCATTCTTTGGGTTTGACTAGCATGCACCACCAGTGTGGTTTTATTCTGCAACTCAGAAGAGTGTTGGACAGAGGAACTTGCAACAAAAGGAGATGCTAAGATCCCCACCCTCCCCTCCCCTTAAAAAAACCACAGTCAAAAAAAAAATTTTGGAAATGGGGGGGGGGGGGGAGAATTGTGTTAAAATTCTTTGTTAACAAGACATTCCGACATACAAGACATACCTAAATTTCCATAAAGGTAGAACAGAGAAAGGTAGCTATGAAATAATGCAATAGCATCAGTATTCTAATATTATTCCAACTACTGTGGCTGGCCCTTCACGATAAACGCAGAAATTATATAATTATTTCATTTACCAGCAGAACTGTTTTGCGTTTAATTACTTTTCAAAAGATTTCGTATCATGTTAGGCTGTAACAGATAGGACACCAACAGTGGTCCAATCAACGACTGCCTAAGAGAGATCGGTCGGCTTTCCCAGATGCATGTAGCGATTGTGAACAACAACACCAGGGTTAAACTGTGTCAAAGAAAACTGTATTTGTCAAGAGTAAATGCAGCAATGACATACCCACACTGACAAGTAAATATGAGGAGGAACTTAATATTTTTTCGCACGCCAAATATCAGAATAATGAAGAAAACCTTGAATTTTTCAATTTGAAAATTTGCCCAAAACTCCATTTTTGAGAATTTTTAATCGGGATTACGACGATTAAAAATAGGGCTAGAATAACCCCTGTACTTGGTTTCATGAGTATATTTCCAGGTGTTTGTTGACTTCGCTTGTCACACAACCTTGCTCTGATTTCCCACCATGGCATCCTCAGACGATGCTGACTGTACGAAGTCTTTCATGATAAATATGGTGGGTTATCAGAGAAAGGCTTGAAGCACACTTCTTTGTTTCTTTCAGGTAGGTAATCTGCTAATGTGCAACTAATGCCAAGTTGTAGATTGTCCTATATTTGTCCTATAATTTCAGTAAAATGTCCTATATCTGTCCTGTATTTTTAAGAAAAAAGTCCTATATTTTGTCCTATATTTCCACTGGGGACCAGTTGAAGGCCTGAACTAGTAATTTCCATTTTATGATTCTTCTTGCAAGAAAAGTATTAGTATTATTTTCAAACTTCTTAACATTATGAAATGCGACATCAATATTATCTGACAATCATGTATGAAATGTTGATAATAAACGTAAGGCCTCTGTTAATTAATCTTTAGCTTCTCATGACCCGCCCGCATGTTTTTTGTCGTAACAATAATTACGCATTGTTTTAATTATTTGGCATTTTTTGCTGCAAAAAAAAAAAATGTGCAGAAAAAGGCAGCGGTCGAAATAACGCATGCCTGCCTGCCGCCGGTAAGTGAAGTTTTCCGGCTACAGGTTGCAAACAAATCTGCCTGTCGCATGCGGCAAGTAGGATTTCATCCACCAAAAACGATAAAATGCGATCAATTTTCGTAAATACCTTTTTGAAGATTAGATCTATCTGAAGGAATGGACAATCCAAGACATAATCCATTGAAAATTTATTTCAAGCCGATCTTTGGCCATATTTGTTGTTGGTGTTCTCTGTCAACATTTCCCGCGACAAGTTACTTCCGGTTGCGCGTGAAGTCCTGCGCGGTAGTCCGGTGCAAGCAAAAATCGGACCTGTTACAAAACGGAATTGGACTGGTTTTTTTCAGTTCGTTTCGATGGTAAATAATATTATTGGCTTCTTTGGACTTCTGTTCACAAGCTGATGTTTTTCTATGCAGACATTTCAGTTAATTGATAATTCCAACGGGACTCTGGTGGTTGATTCTAATTTATTGGAAGCAGCAATTTTACAAGGGGAGACTATTGATAAATATAACTAAATTTTGTTGGGATACTGGTTAACTCCCTCAAATTTTCCTTCTTTAAAAAGGGTGTTACTTGGATATAAATTCTATGATATAATGTCACAGGTGCCATTTAAATTTCACATGATTTAGTCAACAACAAAGCTTTTTGCATTTCTAATTGCAGAAATTAGGGAAATAGTTGTCTTTGACATATCAAAGTTGACATAAACTTTCCATTGGTGCTCGAAGTTTACCACATACATAACTTCTTTTTTATTGCAATGTCTTAATGCAGCCAAATAATTAATAATTAATAATTACGGCATTCAGCATCATCATAATAATTTCCTCCCAAGGTCATGAGAAGCTAAAGATTAATTAACAGAGGCCTAAGCGAAACCAGTTATCCCTGATGTGTTTCATTGTTATCCCTTTATTTCTTTCTGTGCCTTTCCTCGGATTCTGCGATGTTTGAGAATTTTGTCAATGCATGTTTTGCGCAGTTTGCGCCAAACTTCTGTTACGGTACCATGCCGTTTTCGGCCGTATACGATAGAACACCACCAGTGTTCCGCCTTTTAAATGTTTCTAGTCTAACTGTTGGTGGAAGTTTTGTAGCCATTTCGCTTATTCGCGGCCACAATCGATCAAACAAATCCCAAAATCAGCAGACGAGCGCGCCAACAACAATATGTCCGTCGACACACACACACACAGCTGTATCCGCCCCTGTGATTGGTCAGTAACACACAGCTGTAGAAATTTAACCAATTATAAGCGAGGACGTTTCGGTCCTCGGTTAAATCCGAACCAAGTTTAACTCCTTTGCCAGAAGAGCTCGCACACTTCCGGATTTTCGTGATCGAAACGTCTTGCGTTTTCATGGAAAGTTATTAGAGGTAAATAAAGATTATTCTATACGATAAATTCAAGAAGCGCGAAAAAAAGAGCCTCTAAATTTTGATTCAGGTGCGCGATTGAGCGCTTTCGCTCTCGCGCTTCTTAAATCCGAAGCACTGCACTGGTTGTTTGTGGCTTGGTGATTTTTTTTTTTTTGATTTTTTTTTTCATTTTCCAGGGGTTTATTAATCCAGATATTCTTGAATACACAGATGAAAGTCAGATAAACCTTTGCTAATTCAGGTCAGTCTTCACAGGTGCTTGAACGGGGTAGTTTTCTCCAAGAATAAATAGATTTGTGTGATTGAGCGAGCGATACTTCCCAGTCTAATTTCCCACCATTTATAAATTCCTAAAATCTGACTTTCAAACTATCAGAAGGACTACACAATAGAAAAGCTTATAATCTAAGTGCTCTATCGAGCTAAATTGGGAATCCATTCCAGAACAAGGAGGAATGTCCACCATCGAGAGATATGTGGACAAGGCCCTACTGCAGCTTTTGAAACAACGTTGATTGAGGTGATCTTTAAAGAAGTTGCTGGGCTATGGAGACCAGACCAAAGGGTAATCTAAGCGCTCTATCGAGCTAAATTGGGAATCCCATTTCAGAACAAGGAGGAAACTGTCCGATTAAATGTTCACCATCGAGAGAGATGTGGACATGCAAGGCCCTACTGCAGCTTTTGAAACAACGTTGATTTAGGTGATCTTTAAAGAAGTTGCTGGGCTATATGGAGACCAGACCAAAGGGTTTTTAACACAAGGCTATTCTATGGATAGCTTCTTTATTGCTGTGGAGCCGACGTTTCGTTGGAGATATTTCCAACTTTTTCAAAGCTACTTCGCTACTTTTATGTGGTTAAAATGCACCACACATGTATACGCTTGTTGAAATGGCCATGGAAAAATAAACGGCATGTCATGCCCTTTATTTTTAAAGACCAATTCCTTTTATTACGTATCTCATGATTGGTAGAAACAAGTTTAGTTCGTAGTGGTCAAATGTGTTTGATGATTTCTGATGAAATACTGGCAACCCAAAAGTTCCCGAATTGCTGTGGTTGTGGATGATGCGTTTCAAGGTCCCGAAAATATGAATTATTTTCAGTATAATCAAACATGCACATTCGATCAGAATTGATACTCTGAATCGGATCTGGGATAAAGTATGTTGATCGAATATATAAACCACAAAATATTGGGATGCTTCTTCATTATAAATTAATTTAAGGAATTAAACTGATAGAATTATTTTAATTTTATCCTTGAATGAAAAATTAAGAATGCCAAACTATTCGAAGAGAGATATTACTATAATGGACAGAAATATTGCGATGTTTATACAATAGTTATATATACTCAAATTATTGTAAACAAATGAAAAACAAGACATAATGGTGATTGATAGCTTATGAAGCCAGGACATTCCATCCTGAGATATTTCCTCCTTCAAACATTTCCCTCTGTGGACATTCCCCACTTTTTTTGTACTATAACTACAAATGTGTAACACACTGAAATATTTTAAGATACTGTTAACAAGATTTGTATGATTTAGTAAAATATTGTAATAGTTAACTCGGGTTTTGCCATGAATTACTTTTTCTTCAACAAGACACTATTTTGACATGCATAATTCATGTTTTTACTACTTCCAATCATGTTTTTACTACTTCCAATACCCCATGGTTTCATTGAAGACAAAACAGACATTACTGGGTGATATTTTGTGGGGAATATGATAATATTCACATTGTTTTTAAAATTCAAATAATTAGTTCAATCGGCATGTTTGTTACTTAATTTCCGTACTAGTTAGAAGCTATTGTTCAGTTTGTTTCAAGGTTCTGCGTGGAACCTGACTGAATGATATAATAACATAACATGTATCAATTCTCTAATACAATGGCGGTAACAGAGGCTCCAAACAAGATTGGCTGTTCTGTCAATTACAGCATCGCCACCCCCGCTCAACAGGAGATTTGAGATGAATTTCCAAAACTTGATGAATTGAAAGATTCTGTTCAAAAAAGTGTTAAAATTAGAACTGGACCATTCTTTTTAGAATTTCTTTCATTTCATTCTGTGTTAAAATTAGGCTCTACAGGGGAGAGAAATCCCCCAGTGACGTCACTGTATCAAACAGAATATCAATGTCGTAGCTTTTAATAAACATAGCATAAACATATGTCACATGTATGTTTGATGCAAGCGTATCAAGCCGCGACGAGCCATGGACTTCAGAGTCATCGACGCTCAAAGCCTCAGGCACATTTATTTGAGAATAAACAGTATAGGTATTGCGTTATCACTAGGGATGGAGTTGTTCTTCTTGGGGGAAATCTCTGCCCGATGTAGTTACATTATTGATTGTTCGCCTCATGTAGGTGCTTTTTTTTTCATTCATGTAGGTGCTAATTAGCAAATAAACATCTATTCTATTCTATTGTATGGATCAAAATATTTATTTCTTTATGACTACGTAATAGTTGTTAACGTAGTATGTATACTACCGGTAGCTATTATTTTATCATGCCGAATTATAGAAAATAATGAATAATAATAGAGAAATGCCCCAAATTTGTTTTTGTCAATATTTCAATTTTGTTAAACATTTGTATGAAGTCATAGTACAAAAATATATAGGAAGGAGAAATGCATGTCCACAGGAGGAAATATCGGAAAATGTCCATGGAGAAATTGATGTCCACCGGGGGAAATGTCTTTGCACCGCTATGTACAATCCATGGATATAAGTTAATGGCGTGTAAATATGAGGAACCTGACTTTCTAAAATTTCGTTTTATCAGTTGTTTGAGTTCTTGGTAAAATTTTGATGTTGGACTTCAAAGCTATTCATGAATTGACACCTCAGGAGTGTACGGATCTAAACACAATAAAATCTGCAATAAACTATAGCTTGATGAATCATGTGTTTGTTTTATGAACGTTACACTTGCAACTTGGTACGTTGTCCATACCTATTAATTTCTAGATCTAGACTAGGCCATAATCTGAGGTGAATGAATGATATCTGGCGGTTCAGACAATCGCAGTGTCACCGTTTACTTGGAAATGATTTCTTGCCTGTTATAATTAAAATCCTTTTTGCGAACTTTGGATGACCTAATTTCACGCGGACGTCAGCGAAAGAAATTGAATGGCTTGATTTTGCTACGGTACGGCGTAAGTAAGGTCACCACTCCGTGGCAAATGCTTATTTTTACCTCCGTCGATCAGACGGAGGTCTAGGAGTGCAGCGTGAAATCTCCCGCCAAATAATTGTCATATGGGGAACCCACGACTCATAGTATTTCCAATAGGGATCGTCATGGTTCCCGACGAAATCTTGAGGCACATTTCTTTGGACACAATTGAAATAATGGGGTTCCCCATTGCAATGCATTGCAGTGGGCCTTGCTTCTGTAGTCGGGTTCCACCTCAATCTCGAAACTAGAGCTATCCGGTCCTGTGAACCTCAAACGACCTTGCCAAATCAGGTCAGATTTCCCAATTTTCTCTCCCCCCTTTGGCTAAACTACACCCTTTCTCTCCCTTGTGCTTGTGAAAATCTAGGAGGCAGGTAATATTCCCTTTCCACCAGCAAACACGTTATTAGGCTCTACATGTATTTCCCAAAATAAAATTTACGGTGGAGAAGGTCACCAAGGTCGCGCAAACCAAGATGTCAGCCGCCGTACGGGAGAATTATTTACTGTGAGTCACTTGCAATATTCGAAATATTTAGTCATAGTTTTACATAGTTTATATATTTTTACACTGTTCCAGCTTTTATTTTTCCTCTTTCGTATGTCACCATTATTACTGATCGCTAATCTCTCCCTGATCAACCAAATCAGCACTCGGAAATTGGCGTTTTCGGTGTTGTTGCGGCGCCGTAAGTTGTCGTGGACTATCCATGAATACATTTTGGTATATTTCTTAGTTCCTTGCCTCTCCCACGGCTGCACATTAATGCGAAAATGTTCTCTGACATGTCCTATAAGAGACACCTGTCTCGATCCGTGATCAAAAGACGAAAAACACGAAAAAATCCACCTGTATAAACATTACATGGGGTTGTTGTTTTCCATTTCCGGGTTTGTATTTTGAGTCATTTCTTGTTTCCAAGAGTGTTTCATTACTCCAGATCTATGCGAACATGTTCTATGACATATGTTCTAACGCAGATCAGTCTCGATCCATCGAACTATAGCCAATTAGTCGTTAAATCAATAACCGAACAAAGGGGGCGTGGTCCATATACTTGTAATGTTGTGTAAAATGCATGTTTTATTTTTCGTTTATTTTTTATTTTGCTGCATGTTTGGGCCCGGAAAAAGTATCCGTAATCTTCCACTGATATATAACGTAGATGGCAAACCTGTCTCATAGTCTGTGAAACCCAAATTGTATGAAACTTCAACGCAAACAACATGTGCTATTTTTCTTTGTTTTTATTCAAAATTCATGTTTACTTTTGGGTCAAATTTATATTTCCATGCTTGATTGAGACTGGAAATGCATTGGAAAACTTCCACCAGCATGTCCCGTAGCCCATAAGACTTTTTCGTGGTCTGCCAAATCAAAATTGTGCGATTTATCAACGCGCAGCACATGTACCAAATTCATGTATTTATTTCTGCAAATTCATATTTCCCTGCCTGTTTCAGATTAATAAACCATTAGCAAAGTTTTGATAACATGTGGCGTAGATGATAAACCTGTCACGTAGTCTTTGAAATCCAAATTGTGCGAAAATTCAACGCAAACAACATGTACCATATTGTAGCATTTTTGTGTAATAGTCATGTTGATCTTTGGGTCAAATTCATATTTCCTTCCTTGCTTGGGACTGGGAATGCATTGGAAAACTCCTGACAACATGTCCCGTAGCCCATAAGACTTTCACGTAGTCTGCCAAATCAAAATTGTGCGATTTATCAACGCGCAGCACATGTACCAAATTTATGTCTTTATCATGTAAAATGCAGGTTTGCTTTTTTCTGCGAATTCATATTTTCCTGCCTGTTTCGGACTGGAAAACAGTCAATAAATTTCCGCCAACATGTGTCGTACATGATAAACCTGTCACGTAGTCCGTGAAATCCAAATTGTGCGAAACTTCAACACAAACAACATGTACTATATTGTAGTATTTTTGTGTAATAGTCCGGTTGATTTTTGGGTCAAATTCATATTTCCCTGCCTGTTTTGGACTGGAAAACCATCAGTAAACTTCTGCAAACATGTGCTGCTGCCCATAACAGTATCATGTAGTTCACAAGCCAAAAAACGTGTGATTCACAGCAACATGTCACATGTATAAGCTTATACATGTACAATGTCATATATGGCATGTTTACTTTTGAATTAATTATGTCTCCCCCAACTATGTTGGGGGGAGACATCTAGTGTTTGTGCTGTCTGTCTGTCTGTCTGTCCGTCTGTCTGTCTGTCTGGATGGATGGATGTCTGTCTCTCTGGATGGATGTCTGTCCGTCCCCTTGCCTTGTCTGCAAGATATCTTGAGAACTACTGGATGGAATTTCACCAAACTTGGATGGAAGCTTCATTGGGATAGCCCCCTCATTTGATTAGGTTTTGGTTTATGTGCGTGCATTCATCCGTGTCCGGTGTCCGTCCGTCCATCTACTTGTACATGTATATACAGGCCTTGTCTGCAAGATATCTTGAGAACTACTGGACGGAATTTCACCCCACTTGGATGGAAGCTTCAGTGGGATAGCCCCCTCATTTGATTAGGTTTTAGTGTGTGTGCGTGCATTCATCCATGTCCGGTGTCCGTCCGTCCGTCCATCTACTTGTACATGTATATACAGGGCTTGTCTGCAAGATATCTGGAGAACTACTGGACGGAATTTTACCAAACTTGGATGGAAGCTTCATTGGGATAGCCCCCTCATTTGATTAGGTTTTGGCGTATGTGGGTGCATTCATCCGTGTCCGGTGTCCATCCATCCGTCCATCTACTTGTACATGTATATACAGGCCTTGTCTGCAAGATATCTTGAGAACTACTGGACGGAATTTCACCCCACTTGGATGGAAGCTTCAGTGGGATAGCCCCCTCATTTGATTAGGTTTTGTGTGTGTGCGTGCATTCATCCATGTCCGGTGTCCGTCCGTCCGTCCATCTACTTGTACATGTATATACAGGGCTTGTCTGCAAGATATCTGGAGAACTACTGGACGGAATTTCACCAAACTTGGACGGAAGCTTCATTGGGATAGCCCTCATTTGATTAGGTTTTGGTGTATGTGGGTGCATTCATCCGTGTCCAGTGTCCGTCCATCCGTCCATCTACTTGTACATGTATATACAGGCCTTGTCTGCAAGATATCTTGAGAACTACTGGACGGAATTTCACCCCACTTGGATGGAAGCTTCATGGGATAGCCCCCTCATTTGATTAGGTTTTGGTGTGTGTGCGTGCATTCATCCATGCCCGGTGTCCGTCCGTCCATCCATCTACTTGTACATGTATATACAAGGCTTATCTGCAAGATATCTGGAGAACTACTGGACGGAATTTCACCAAACTTGGATGAAAGCTTCATTGGGATAGCCCCCTCATTTGACTAGGTTTTGGTGTGTGTGCATGCGTTCATCCGTGTCCGGTGTCCGTCCGTCCGTCCATCTACTTGTACATGTATATACAGGCCTTGTCTGCAAGATATCTTGAGAACTACTGGACGGAATTTCACCACACTTGGATGGAAGCTTCAGTGGGATAGCCCCCCTCATTTGATTATGTTTTGGTGTGTGCGTGCATTCATCCATGTCCGGTGTCTGTCCGTCCGTCCATCTGCTTGTACATGTATATACAGGGCTTGTCTGCAAGATATCTG
This sequence comes from Hanleya hanleyi, assembly GCA_036873755.1. Lineage (NCBI taxonomy): Eukaryota > Metazoa > Mollusca > Polyplacophora > Lepidopleurida > Hanleyidae > Hanleya > Hanleya hanleyi. The sequence continues at coordinate 10,157 of JAVTVY010003077.1, read as the reverse complement.
GAGAACTACTGGACAGAATTTCACCAAACTTGGATGGAAGCTTCATTGGGATAGCCCCCTCATTTGACTAGGTTTTGGTGTGTGTCCATGCGTTCGTCCGGTGTCCGTCCATCTGCTTGTACATGTATATACAGGCCTTGTCTGCAAGATATCTTGAGAACTACTGGATGGAATTTCACCAAACTTGGATGGAAGCTTCAGTGGGATAGCCCCCTCATTTGATTAGGTTTTGGTGTGTGTGCGTGCATTCATCCATGTCCGGTGTCCGTCCGTCCATCCATCTACTTGTACATGTATATACAAGGCTTATCTGCAAGATATCTGGAGAACTACTGGACGGAATTTCACCAAACTTGGATGAAAGCTTCATTGGGATAGCCCCCTCATTTGACTAGGTTTTGGTGTGTGTGCATGCGTTCATCCGTGTCCGGTGTCCGTCCGTCCGTCCATCTACTTGTACATGTATATACAGGCCTTGTCTGCAAGATATCTTGAGAACTACTGGACGGAATTTCACCACACTTGGATGGAAGCTTCAGTGGGATAGCCCCCCTCATTTGATTATGTTTTGGTGTGTGCGTGCATTCATCCATGTCCGGTGTCCGTCCGTCCGTCCATCTACTTGTACATGGGCTTGTCTGCAAGATATCTGGAGAACTACTGGACAGAATTTCACCAAACTTGGATGGAAGCTTCATTGGGATAGCCCCCTCATTTGACTAGGTTTTGGTGTGTGTCCATGCGTTCGTCCGGTGTCCGTCCATCTGCTTGTACATGTATATACAGGCCTTGTCTGCAAGATATCTTGAGAACTATTGGATGGAATTTCACCAAACTTGGATGGAAGCTTCATTGGGATAGCCCCCACATTTGATCAGGTTTTGGTGTATGTGTGCATGCATCCATCCGTGTCCGGTGTCCGTCCATCCGTTCATCTACTTGTACATGTATGTACAATGAAAATCGCTTCTTTGTAATTAATATTTTTAGATACGCAGCTTTGTTTAAGATACTTATTGCTACATTAATTTTACAGCACTTTCCCTTAACTCTTTCCCCCATATAAGCGGGTTTTGACGACTTGTGTAGATCCCAATGTAAGCGTGTTTTGACGAGTGTTCGCCTAACCCATGAAGACGGGTTTTGACGAGTGACTGGAGTTCCCATGTGGTGGATTATTCTTGCAATTTTTCGCGTTTACTTTTGACTAAAACCTAATTAAAACTATACATTTTCAGAAAGCCAAAATTTCAATAAATCTGACTATATGTACTGCTGGTATGTTTTATGGTAAGGGTAAAATGAAATCAGGAGAGAAACAGAAATAATCGATGGAAAACGCGCAATTTGACAACAAATTTGTTTCGTGTGCTCCAAGACAAACGTTCGAAAAATAGTAAAATCTGCTTCCAAATTCCTGAATATTTCACGTAACGCGAGCATAAACTACCAAAGTATCTAACCTTGATGACTAACTCGTCAAATCTGCCCATCTGAGTTTATTATAAACATTTCCCGGGACCTGTTGATCTCCCGTTTTAAAATTTATCCGCCATTCTTTGGCCCCGCTGTGTTTCGTGGCGGTTTCGTGGACCCGTGGCCATGGCGACCACGCGCAAAAACCCGACTGTCCAATCACGCCGGGCCTCTGAAAAGGTCGCTCAAGGTCGCTCAACCATGGGCCAATGAGTGATGCTGTTTTACTTCACCTTGTTACCAGCCTTCGATCTCCTTTAGGGAAGTACATGGGATTTTTCAGTTATAGCTCGCTCTATACCTGCCATCTCATGATGTAACTGCGACATCCCGAATGTACGGAAAATAAGCTTTACAATGGTATACGATTCTGGAAGACGGGAGTATCCCAGCAGCCTTTGCGGCGCTGCCTGACAACAATGGCGTGGGCTAAAAGATGGCCTAGCGACGTATTCACTTAGCCCAGGCAGACCGGGATTCTCGCCGTTAAATCGTATTTCCTCGACGTTTGCGGCTGGTAATCATTTGGAGTCGATAATATATTGTTAATAAGGTAACATTTAACAGCTGAAAGGATCAATTTTGTGGTAAAGACTCCAGGAAAGGGTAATAAACAGCTCTTAAATAAACCACAACACTGATCTACGGGGCGCTAACCCAGCCGTTAAAACCCTGGGGTTAACACAGCGGCAACACCGTCATTGTCGGCATATAACACGGATAATCTGTTTTAATTTCCCCCCATAAAGCTGTTAATTATCCATATTCAGTGACTGACTTATCAAATGATTGACTTATTGATCATGAAATGCTGAATAACGCAGATATATAATTGTAGCAAAATTCCTTCACCGTTATGGATAGTCTGTGTTCTTCTGCTTTTATAAAGCTGTTAATTATCCAGATTTAATGATTGACTTAATGATCAGGAAATGGTAAATAACACAGATATATACTTGTTTTAGCAAAATTCCTTCGGTTATATATAAACTGAGTTTTCATGACAATCTCAGACCATATTTACAACTAGCACGATGAGTTACGAATATTCAGATAATCTGCCAGGTGAGGCAAAGACAAGATATCAGTCAAAACTCTCGCTAGTCGGTCTGGATAAATGCCCTTACAAGTTACCAGCTGATGTGTGGATAGAAGACATGACGGCTTGGCCAGAAGTGTTGTACGAGGATGTGTTTCATTACCTTGTGAACTTCCCTCGAATATATTCTTCAGAAGCCATGAGGAATTTGAAATCCCTGGAATCTTATAGATTTTTCATTTCCGGATGGAACACCTCTCGCATGGGCCAGAAACTCAAAGGATGGATTGTGACGGAGTTTCACAAGGGTAAGAAAGAGTTAGTCCATCAGTGGTATACTATGCATTTTCAATTTACAGTTCCCTAATGACTCACTGACGAAGGAAAATAAATGGCAGAATGCTAACCAACTCAACCCGGTCATCATCTTACACCTGTTGTCATTGTCTGCCACAGATGCATGGCTCAGACCAGAGCTATTCAAAAGTTTTCTCAGTCTATCAACTTCTTGTAATGCTGCATCACGCTCTTCTGTCAAAGTTTTAATCTGGCTTCTAAGATTGTCTCTCTCCAAGAGATCCGTGGGAGTAGTGGGTGAGCTTTGATCAATATGAAGAGTTTCTGGGGTCTGTAGTATGGCTTCATTCATAGCATCTTGCCGCCCAGGGCTGTGAAGAAATGCTGTATTGTGGGGGGGTGTGTTTTCCTCATTTTCAGCAATGCCCAGATGTAATCGTTTACGTGCTTTCGAAGATCTCTCTATAAAATAATACAATAACATTAAAATGCGGGAAAATACAGACTTCAACAATTCTGATAGAGAATTTACTACTATATCACCACATTGATATTAGATCTCACACGTACGTATACCAGTTTATTGTGTTCCATAAGAAAAAGCATAGCAAGACATCAATTTCCAAATATAAGATAATTACCTTGAACTCTGTTGAATCGGTCCATCTTTGTAGAGAGGACCTCTGACGATGGGGGCCTCGTGTGTGAAAAGACAGATGGCACATAATCCGGGTGGGTCTTGTCATTGCTCTTCTCTCCTAAAAGAACAATACAAACAAATTAGTTTGGGAATTAAACCAGGAATAAACAGCAATGTATATTATTTACAACGGCATAGGTTATTTAAAACAGTCTTGAGGAAAATCCCTGAACTTTTCAACAAATCCAATAATTTATCGCTTACCCGATATGAAATGCTGAGAGCATAAGTAGATATAAGAGCCCTTTGGTGACCAGGCTTTATTTGGATCGATGGTCCCATCATCTAGGATTCTTGCTCTGTGGATAGCCTGCAACCACTGATGTCTTCTCTCACTCTGGGCCGGAAGAATATAAAACTTCAAATTTGGAAACTTGTCTTTGTTAGCTGTACAGTCATGAACACAACACGCCTTTGGCATTTTTACTATATTAGCATTACCTGTTTCTCTTAAGTTTGAAGTTTGAATGACTCGGATGCTGATGCTGGGTTATATAAAGACTGATTGAGTAATGGATTGTACTATACAAGTCAATGAAATAATCACTAACTGAGAATTACTCATCACAGTGTCAACATGACAAAGAAACACACGTCAGACCAAAGATCAAATAAAATTGATTGACTGTTTATACAGAAAATTTACGGTTAAAAGCGACAGATACATACTGCTCCATGCTGATGTTAATCATTCAATAAGTCAATCACTGAATATGGATAATTAACATCTTTATGGGGGAGATTAAAACAGATTATCCGTGCTATATGCCGACAATGACGGTGTTGCCGCTGTGTTAACCCCAGGGTTTTAACGGCTGGGTTAGCGCCCCGTAGATCAGTGTTGTGGTTTATTTAAGAGCTGTTTATTACCCTTTCCTGGAGTCTTTACCACAAAATTGATCCTTTCAGCTGTTAAATGTTACCTTATTAACAATATATTATCGACTCCAAATGATTACCAGCCGCAAACGTCGAGGAAATACGATTTAACGGCGAGAATCCCGGTCTGCCTGGGCTAAGTGAATACGTCGCTAGGCCATCTTTTAGCCCACGCCATTGTTGTCAGGCAGCGCCGCAAAGGCTGCCTGGGATACTCCCGTCTTCCAGAATCGCAACCTATTTCAGTTACTAAACGAGCCCACTCTAGCAAATACAGTTATCGTCAGTTGTGGTTTCCTATTTATACTCATGTTTTGTAAAGAATAGGCCAACATAAATGGTACTAGTTAATTTGTTAAAGTTAACTCGATAACATTAATTAAGGCCTACCCAGCTGGTTAATGTTACCCAGCTGGTTAACATATATGATTCGTGGAATTCTTCTTGTATAACTTTAAATTGTTTGTTCTTTTATTTTATTGTGTCTAGTGCATGTTCTCATATATATATATCACATATTATTATTATTTACACTTCCCGGCTCCAATTAAAGTGGTCGTCTTTGTACGATCAAATTCTACTCTTTTCTATTCTACATTCAGAAATGAACACAATGCAAATGGTCGTCATCTCCAACCAAGACCCAATTATTTAAATGACAATGAGAAAACAAACAACAACACACAAACAACTTTTTGTTTCTTCCCTTTGGATGATTCTTCTTTTAGAATTTGAATTAGAATGTACTCTTTTCAATGTTCGTTTTATCTATTCCAAAACCTCAATCTGATTAAAACTCAGACTTAATAAACCGCTCCTCTGTCGGACATGTCGCTAAATTAAGTTAATTAGCGACATGTCAGATAGAGGAGCGGTTATTAAGTCTGAGTTTTAATCAGATTGTCCAAAGCCTTTGAGAGTGTGGAATATCGATTCATATCGACCATAGAAACAGAAGCAAATGCTTCTGGTAGAATATCAACTATCGTTCTCTTCAATATAATAACGCTTCATGATTGTTATATCGAATAATCACCATGAAATAAAAATGTTGCAGTTCATCTTATTTACTGTTTCTAGTCTTTTAAATACTACTCCACAAGTGTTCCATCCTTGATCGACGCTAAGATCACAGTTGCCTGGCCTGTATTGGATGGTAGATGTCTAGGTATATTTTCAATAAATTATGAAAATTAATGATTTTTTTCTTCTAAATGTCTTTCTCTTTCATCTCGACTCAAATAAAGTCATTCCCTTTGATGTCAAGCCGAGTTGCTACAGTTTTAATTTTCTACCATACCCTGGCCTATATGACATAGAAAAGTTCAGGGTATGATAGAAAATTCAAACTGTAGTAACTCGGCTTGACATTAGGGGAAATTATTTTATTTGAGTTAAGATGAAGAGAAAAACATTTAGAAAAATGTTTAAAAATCATCTATTTGAAAAAAATAAAAAAATAATTAATTTCCATAATTCATTGAAAATATTCGTAGACATCTACCGTCCAATATCTCACAGGCCAGGCAACTGTGGCTAGGATCCAGGTCAGAATACTAAATCCTAGATCGACAGATAGTTTTGCGATGCATGGACGTCCAATTATTTCTTTCCTGTGTGAAATAGCTGCATCAGCAAGTAGCAATTTTGAACAATAAAACTTGATTTTATCTGGGAAATTAGCTGTCGTATAATCTTCCCCTTTTTTTACCTGTATTATTATGAAGTATTTATTATATCAAATTTCTGTAATAATGGTAATTCAGTCTAATCATGTCAGGGCCTGAATATTTTCCAAGATCTCTAGCTCGTGGTGTTTGTGAAGGGGGGTGGGGGGGGGGAGGAGGGGGGAATCCTAGAAAATTGCGTTTTAAAACTACCGTACTGTAGTACCGGTACTAATATTCGGCATGGTACGATATCACCAAAATATAGCCTTACTGGTCAACGAAGATGAACGCATTTAAATCGTTCTGCATTGAAAGTAGTACAAAAAGTGCAAAATTTTATGTTGTGAAGAGTTTTTGAGGGACTACTTTGTGACTTCTCACGACAAAGCAATCCGCCAAATATTAATCTTTTTAATAAGTTATGAGTATGCTGAGAGAGGTCCCTTGCTCGACGTCGGTAAATATACGGAAAGGGCCGAACGGAAGAGAATGGCGTAAATGTTGCAGGACCGTGAGTAGTATAGAAAGCGTAAATTCCTTATTATTGACCTACTTATTTGTTCCCCCGGGTAAAATTTAAGGGGTCTCAAGGTCATCTGGCGATCACGTGATCAAAGCATGTACTGACCTGTCTAGGCTATAGTTCCGGCACAATAGATAGCCTTTGCAGGTCAAAAATAGTTCCATGTATTCCTCCGCGGTGATGCGGTCTGGTGGTGATGTGGTCTGCCTCCGCGGGCAGAAAAGTAGTCCCACGGAATGTACACCCTGGCTGGGGGGTTTCCCCCGGCCGCAGCGCGCTACATAGAACTTATAGTCATCAACTTAATCTATACGTGTTGCTCGAGTCTTCACTCGCCGTATACACGCAGCTCAATGAAATGCCCGCTCCAAACCTAGACCAAATACACGTACTTCTGTGGTCTGTGGGTTGATTTCATTGGCTCTCTCTATTTTACTATAGTGCGCTTGCATTCTAACATTGATGGGTGACATTTTGGCCCCATCCTACACCACTGATTTCAGTGTGACTGAATCTTCAGATGCATTATGAATAAAACACACAAGACAGGGTTTTTTGGTGAGATCTCATTTTGTTTTTATTCAGTAACAACAACAACGTGAGAACAACCATGTGAAAATTGAAGCCCAGAACAGGGGGTGCCTTATCAAAGGCGGTTGGTACCCATACAATTATTGAACCTATATGCAACAGTTAATTCTGTGCAATATCATCAGTACTCATAGAACATATATATCAAAGGCGTTTGGTACCCATACAAATTGAATTATAGAACAGTTCCTTAGTCCAGTGGAATATTCGCAGTGTTCGTATTTATCACTCTAAATGTCAACATAGGTTGTAGTCACACCATCGGGCAGGACTTTGCGCTTGGGGTAAAAGTATGTGAAGGCGTCCCGTTCCTGGATATACGAGCGCATCTGGTGGTCGATGATACGGAAACCTCGGTTAGTGCCACTCGCACTGGCCTGGCTCTGGAGGACATTCAGGTACAGAGCCTTGCTGATGTTAGAGTCGCGTCGACTCACCCCCTTACACCGTCACAAAAGTAAGTTTTCGAACACAGGGCGATCATGGCATCACCGCTTCACTCTAGTTTAAACAGGCCGGGCGTCCGCTTGTCGTATGTGTAGTGGTCGCGTCGGGGTAGCCACTGGTCCCGTTCCGCCTCATATTGTGCACGTAATTCTGGTTTGACGAGTGACTCCCAGTCCGGGTTGGAAACGGCCCTGTATGCTGAGTCGGTATCCATTTCTATCAATTGCCAGTCTGATTGGTGGAAATACACGCCCATGAAATCGTATATGAATTCCAGCATTCGCAGTTTGGCCAGCTGGTACACCATACATCCTATTTGGAGCGGCAGTTATAGGTGATGGTCTTTTTGGCTGACGTCACTTCCTAGGTGGTGTCGTCAATCATCTCCATGTGTCGGTATAGCGGCGAATTCACTTTTTTGCGGGCTTGTTTCGTGGTACAAATGTTCACGGTCACGTGACGGTCCTGGTTCGTTACCGTTTTTCCATATCCGCTGTAATTTCATCGTTTCCCCGATGATGGCTTTGCTGGGGTCGGCGTCTCCTTGGCGACGGGCGGTAGTCACGTCGTTCGCGAACTTCTCAAAACAAGCCTGGGGGTGAATTCTATGACTTGGTATATTTTCGTAATTTCCAGTCCGTGCCGCATATACCACTGAAGCAGAGGGGTACCGAGCAAGATTTTTTCGCCAAACATGCTGCCGATCAACATACGCTGTGGTCGCGTTAGGTAGTCGTGTTCTTCAGCGTATGTGCGCATATGGGCTCCGATATCATCTCGACTCACCTCGGTGTTTTTGAAGATGGGTGGACATTCACCAAACGTGTCTTTCAAGTGGTCAGGGACGTGCAGATCACATTCCACGAATCCACAGAGGTCTCCCGTCTCAACAGTGCGTAGGATGTCGGTCATGGTGATAACAGTCCGATAATCCAGTATTCGGTCGTGAGCGTGTAAGAACGAGTATAACTCCGGTTGACGACGTTGCATGTCGTGGAATTCACATTCCCATAGCTGTTCATAGGCATAGCCCAGTCCACAAATGTAATCTCCATTCTGCTGTACTTCTTCACGTAAGGCGGCCGGGGTCAGTCCACGGCGCTCGTTATAGCGCCCTCCCGCGAACGAACACTCATGACCGTGCCAATAACAGCCGTGAAATTGAACACGGTCGGTACTGTATTGATGATAGCAAATCCGTCCACGGGAAGGCGCCTATCTCCAATTCGCTTTTCCGTGTGGTTGGCTTGGTGACGGATAGTGACGCCTCGTCGCTGACTTTCCCAATCCAACCATTGTTCTGCTTGATGTTTCGTAGATCGTTGAGCTCTGAATGCTGCACCCTCAGGGAGCCACCGCGTATAATGACCGGCCGGCATGGGTTTACTCAAACACGATAGGTAGAGGGCATTGGCGTCGAATCCTATTATTTTCTCACACAATTTTTCTCCTCGGATATGGGTCAGCTATTTCTCATGGTACCGATGGAAAATAATACTGGGGCCGCCTACGATATTTCCCTTCAAACAGTCAAACATGTCGGCGTCTTTCTTATCCACGAGAGCGAAGAACGTGGGTAAATCCTGGAACAGATACCGCAGGGTCAGACCGGGGATGCTAACACAGTCTTTGAATACGTCGACACCCATATCTCGGTAAAAGGCGGACATTTTGTCGGTAGCTTCCAGAAAAGGGATGACATCCAAATTGTTGTAATAGATGAGAAAATCCCGGAGAGTTTGCATTCCTTCACGGACCCACACCTGTTGCAGTTCGGTATACAGGGTGGTAGATAATGCTTCTCCTTTGAGATCGTTGTAAAAGGCCTCCTGGGGTGGTAACTGGGTTTCGTCCAGACGCTCGAGACTCGTCATGTAGTTGTAGGGAAAGCAACTTTTCCTCTCCGCGCAGTCGTACGCTTTCACCCACTGTTCATAGCTGTAATTCGGCGCCAGGTAATTCCGTACATCTAAGAATCGGAGTGAAGTTGTGCAGGCCCGTAGGCTGGGGGGGTTCGGGGGGTGCGTACGCACCCCCCCCGCAGAGCAGACCGAGTTCCGCTGCCGGCATGGCCGGGGAAAAAAAAATTCAGAGTGCACGGAAGGACCTTCATGCGGGCATCCATGGGCCAGGAGCGATTGACCTCCCTGGCATTGCTGCACATTCAGTTGGAGAGGGTGGGGGCTCAGCCCCGCCCCCCCGCCCCCCGTTTTAACAAAAGCTGGGTGGCTTTTTCATGATTTTGGTCCTAATGTGACCAGATAAACAGGCCGGGTTTTTCCCCCGCGGCGCTTCGCGCCGCCCTGTAGGCCAGGTTTTCACGGAGCGGTGACTTTGCACTGGAGGGGCACGTTGCTGTTTGGGTTAAATGCTCTGATTTGTTCATTCTTCTGTTCCGTTCACAATGACCAATAACTATTTTAGAAATTAATTTACATAGAAATTGCAATCGCTTTATTGGACGATTACTTATCAAATTTAGAAATCAAAATTGCGTTCATATTATTTCATTTTTTGTGTTCACATATTTCTTTT
>JAVTVY010003076.1:0-35957 GCA_036873755.1 Hanleya hanleyi | reverse complement strand
GGTGGAAACCTTGGCGGCCATCTTTAATTTTATGCAAAATGGATAATGACCCATATCTCGAAAACCGTTCAACTGTTCAATACGGGAATTGGTATACATCATCGATACATCAAGCAACTTTCAATGAATTACCAAACTGGCTTTTCTGATTAGCTGGAAACCCTGGAGGCCATCTTTAATTTATGCAAAATCGATAATTATACATATCTCTGTTACCATTCAATTGTTTTATATGAAAGTTGGTATACATCATCGATACATCCAGATACTTTGAATCGGGACCTGATTGACCGAAAAACTTTAGCGGCCATATTTAATTTATGCAAATACATGTACAAAGCCTGCCGGATACTATTATGGTATACATTTCAGTTAACCCACAAACACTAATCATACCCTGATTTCAGATAATTAGGCATGATATGTACGGTAATTATAGTCACTGATAGGTACCTAAAGTTTCATTATTTAAGCAGACAGATAATTGTCCATCCCAGTCATTTGATATTAGAGAAAATCATTGAAATTATAAAACTTCATAGTATATTTCCAAAATAGAATAGAAGTTGATGACATTCAATATTATGTACTGACTAAAAAAACCTAGTTTATTTTAAATTTGAAACACCATTCAACGATATCTTCATGTACTGTAAACATGGGTTCAAATAGGAACTGAAACAGCTGTTCAGTTGAGCCCACCCTGCAGTGTTAAACATAGGCTATACAGCATACAGTCCCCTATCAATAAAATTCCCATGAATTAGGGAGAGAAAGCACATGGCCTGTAAACTCCAGATATTCGGCTAGAGGCACAAGCTGATATATCAGATTTCTTTGGGCAGTCTGTAACTTAAACTCTCTGTAGTACTGATATGATAACTCCCACTCAATTTTGGAAACTAAATTCAGACAAATAAAGATCTAAATGGATACAAGACTCTTAAAGAGTATGCCTGTCACATCTGGTTTCTCTGATTGGGCGGTAATCTTAGCGGCCATCTTTAATTTATGCAAAATCTTTAATGATTATCTCTGATACCATTTAAGTGTTCTATGTTAAATTTGGTTTACATCATTGATGTATGAAGAGACTTGCATTAATGAATAATCACATCAGTTCCTCTGAGTGGCGGGAAGGACGGGCGGCCATCTTTAATTTATGCAAAATCATTAATGATCTCTATCTCTGATACTGTTGAAATGCTCAATGTAAAATTTGGTATACATCATCGATGCATCAACAGATTTATGCAATGAATACCGGCTTCTCTGATTGGATGGTAACCTTAGGGGCCATTTCTAATAGTAAAATTTTTAATACTCTGTATATTTGTCACCTGACTGCTTGGTGTTCCTGACATCTTGCTTTAAATTGAATACATTATGAATGAACCCAGAGCCGAGGGGTTTTCAGATGCGCAGCTTCGTATTTATTTTCACAACAGCGTGTGAAACAACGAGAAATATACGGTTTATCTCCCAACAAAAAAACACCAACATACATGTAGTGCCCCACACACGGCATTACTGGGAGACGCACCGAGATTTGTGTCTGCAGCAACACAATGCTCAACACACGGCATTACTGGGAGACGCACCGAAATTTGGGTGTGCAGCAATACAATGCTCAACATACGGCATTACTGGGAGACGCACCGAGATTTGTCTCTGCAGCAATACAATGCTCAACACACGGCATCACTGGGAGACGCACCGAGATTTCTACCAGCAGCCATATAATGTCCCTTACACGGCATTACTGGGAGACGCACCGAGATTTCTGCCTGCAGCCATATACTGCCCGACATAAGGCATTACTGGGAGACGCACCAAGATTGGTATCTGCAGCAATACAATGCTCCACACACGGCATTACTGGGAGACGCACCGAGATTTGTGTCTGCAGCAACACAATGCTCAACACACGGCATTACTGGGAGACGCACCGAGATTTGTATCTGCAGCAATACAATGCTCCACACACGGCATTACTGGGAGACGCACCGAGATTTGTGTCTGTAGCAACAAAGTGCTCAACACACGGCATTACTGGGAGACGCACCAAGATTCGTCTCTGCAGCAATACAATGCCCAACATGCGGCATTACTGCGAGACGCACCGAGATTTGTGTCTGTAGCAACAAAATGCTCCACACACGGCATTACTGGGAGACGCACCGAGATTTGTGTCTGCAGCAATACAATGCTCCACACACGGCATTACTGGGAGACGCACCGAGATTTGTCTCTGCAGCAATACAACGCTCCACACACGGCATTACTGGGAGACGCACCGAGATTTCTGCCTGCAGCCATATAGTGCCCCACACACGGCATTACTGGGAGACGCACCGAGATTTGTCTCTGCAGCAATACAATGCTCCACACACGGCATTACTGGGAGACGCACCGAGATTTGTATCTGCAGCAATACAATGCTCCACACACGGCATTACTGGGAGACGCACCGAGATTTCTGCCTGCAACCATATAGTGCCCCACACACGGCATTACTGGGAGACGCACCGAGATTTCTGCCTGCAGCCATATACTGCCCGACATAAGGCATTACTGGGAGACGCACCAAGATTGGTATCTGCAGCAATACAATGCTCCACACACGGCATTACTGGGAGACGCACCGAGATTTGTCTCTGCAGCAATACAATGCTCCACACACGGCATTACTGGGAGACGCACCGAGATTTCTGCCTGCAGCCATATAGTGCCCCACACACGGCATTACTGGGAGAAGCACCGAGATTTCTGCCTGCAGCCATATAGTGCCCCACACACGGCATTACTGGGAGACGCACCGAGATTTGTGTGTGCAGCAACACAATGCTCAACACACGGCATTACTGGGAGACGCACCGAAATTTGCGTGTGCAGCAATACAATGCTCAACATACGGCATTACTGGGAGACGCACCGAGATTTGTCTCTGCAGCAATACAATGCTCAACACACGGCATTACTGGGAGACGCACCAAGAATCGTCTCTGCAGCAATACAATGCCCAACATACGGTATTACTGCGAGACGCACCGAGATTTGTCTCTGCAGCAATACAATGCTCAACACACGGCATTACTGGGAGACGCACCAAGATTGGTATCTGCAGCAATAAAATGCTCCACACACGGCATTACTGGGAGACGCACCGAGATTTGTGTCTGCAGCAACACAATGCTCAACACACGGCATTACTGGGAGACGCACCGAAATTTGTGTGTGCAGCAATACAATGCTCAACATACGGCATTACTGGGAGACGCACCGAGATTTGTCTCTGCAGCAATACAATGCTCAACACACGGCATCACTGGGAGACGCACCGAGATTTCTACCAGCAGCCATATAATGTCCCTTACACGGCATTACTGGGAGACGCACCGAGATTTCTGCCTGCAGCCATATACTGCCCGACATAAGGCATTACTGGGAGACGCACCAAGATTGGTATCTGCAGCAATACAATGCTCCACACACGGCATTACTGGGAGACGCACCGAGATTTGTGTCTGCAGCAACACAATGCTCACCACACGGCATTACTGGGAGACGCACCGAGATTTGTCTCTGCAGCAATACAATGCTCCACACACGGCATTACTGGGAGACGCACCGAGATTTGTGTCTGCAGCAACACAATGCTCCACACACGGGATTACTGGGAGGCTCACCAAGATTCGTCTCTGCAGCAATACAATGCCCAACATACGGCATTACTGCGAGACGCACCGAGATTTGTCTCTGCAGCAATACAATGCTCAACACACGGCATTACTGGGAGACGCGCCGAGATTTGTCTCTGCAGCAATACAATGCTCTACACACGGCATTACTGGTAGACGCACCGATATTTCTCTCTGCAGCAATACAATGCTCCACACGGCACATTTCGGGAGAGGACACCGAGATTTCTGCCTGCAGCCATATAGTGCTCCCACACACGGTACAGCTGGGAGACGCAATCGAGATTTGTCTCTGCAGCAATACAATGCTCCACACACGGCATTATTGGGAGACGTGCACCGGAGATTTGCTTCTGCAGCAATACAATGCTCCACACACGGCATACGGGGAGACGCACCGAGATTTCTGCCTGCAGCCATATAATGCCCCACACATGGCATTACTGGGAGACACCGAGATTTCTGCCTGCAGCCATATACTGCCTGACATAAGGCATTACTGGGATACGCACCAAGATTGGTATCTGCAGCACAATGCTCCACACACGGCATTACTGGGAGATACCGAGATTTGTCTCTGCAGCAATACAATGCTCAACACACGGGCATTACTGGGAGACGCAATTTCCGAGATTTCTGCCTGCAGCCATATAGTGCCCCACACACGGCATTACTGGAAGACGCACCGAGATTTCTGCCTGCAGCCATATAGTGCCCCACACACGGCATTACTGGGAGACGCAGCGAGATTTGTGTCTGCAGCAACACAATGCTCAACACACGGCATTACTGGGAGACGCACCGAAATTTGTGTGTGCAGCAATACAATGCTCAACATACGGCATTATTGGGAGACGCACCGAGATTTATCTCTGCAGCAATACAATGCTCCACACACGGCATTACTGGGAGACGCACCGAGATTTGTCTCTGCAGCAATACAATGCTTCACACACGGCATTACTGGGAGACCCCCAAGATTCGTCTCTGCAGCAATACAATGCCCAACATACGGTATTACTGCGAGACGCACCGAGATTTGTCTTTGCAGCAATACAATGCTCAACACACGGCATTACTGGGAGACGCACCGAGATTTGTGTCTGCAGCAATACAATGCTCCACACACGGCATTACTGCGAGACGCACCGAGATTTGTCTCCGCAGCAATACAATGCTCCACACACGGCATTACTGGGAGACGCACCGAGATTTCTGCCTGCAGCCATATAATGCCCCACACACGGCATTACTGGGAGACGCACCGAGATTTCTGCCTGCAGCCATATACTGCCCGACATAAGGCATTACTGGGAGACGCACCAAGATTGGTATCTGCAGCAATACAATGCTCCACACACGGCATTACTGGGAGACGCACCGAGATTCGTCTCTGCAGCAATACAATGCTAAACACACGGCATTACTGGGAGACGCACCGGGATTTGTGTCTGCAGCAATACAATGCTCCACACACGGCATTACTGGGAGACGCACCGAGATTTCTGCCTGCAGCCATATAGTGCCCCACACACGGCATTACTGGGAGACGCACAGAGATTTCTGCCTGCAGCCATATACTGCCCGACATAAGGCATTACTGGGAGACGCACCAAGATTGGTATCTGCAGCAATACAATGCTCCACACACGGCATTACTGGGAGACGCACCGAGATTTGTGTCTGCAGCAACACAATGCTCAACACACGGCATTACTGGGAGACGCACCGAGATTCGTCTCTGCAGCAACACAATGCTCAACACACGGCATTACTGCGAGACGCACCGAGATTTGTGTGTGCAGCAATACAATGATAAATTATTGGGAAAATAATTCGCGCTAAATACATGTATTGTGTGCCATTTATGTGTTACTGGAAATTACAATAAGCAAATAGAAAACAACAACAGCACGCTAACTTATGGCATTTGAAAAAAATGATCCTATTTTATGTTACTGCTGTGTAAATATTATGGTCGCAGTTTGAATAGGCGAAAAGTACTGTGCAGAGTTGTGTCCCTTGATTACTGCGAGGCGCACTCCTGGGAGACGCACCGCTACTGCCAGACGCACCGGCTGCAAGCTGCAGTTATCCCTTATTCGGTACGGCTGTAGGCGCTTCGATGGTCTCAGCATTCGCAGATTTCAAATCTACATAGTATATAGCCCTACATCGAAGGCATAATACTCCCTCAGCGTTGACTTCAAAGTCACTCCTGCGTTTTACCCACTCTGTGAACCAGATATTTTTCTGGTCTGGCCTGAATGCGTATTCTTGTGACAACACTCACACTTCGACTTGTTCAATGGTACATTACTGTTCATAGTGAGAACTATAATGATTCTTAAATATAACGAGAACAGTTCAGGAAAATACACTTGAAGATTCCCTCGTTTTTTCTACATGGGAAGTATTGCTGACCCATGAAAATAAACCAATTCAGTCACGGTGAATTGGACATGTCATGAGTGTGCTGCAAGAAGGGTCGAGTTGTAGCAGTAAATGCAGTAATGTGTATACACAGTTATATCTATAGTTTATTAACTGAATGTCACTGAAGATTGTTTCACATAACATAAATAAGTCCAAATGTTAAATATTAGAAGAAAAAAAATAAGAAAATAGGAAGAAATTTTTTCTGACCCAATATGTGACGAGAACTCATAGCTCAACGATCTGGTCACCACACTGCTTTCGAAAGCGAGCAGCCTAACAACTGGACTACGACGACGTCTACTTCAAATGCATTTTTTACTTGCTCACATAACGTTTCTGGTAGAATACAAGCGAAGCATTTGCACAATTTTTAATTTTGATGAAATATGACACCTCAAACCAGAATGATATTTCAACCGATTGTAACACTAAGCATTGTGATAATAAATACACACAAATTGTTTTGGTTTGAGGTGTCATATTTTATATATGAAGGGGAATCCCTTCGGAAAATGTCTCTAAAATGTCGAAAGAGCACATCCGACCGTTTTCAATCTTGAATAAATCCAGTTTAGAGCAACTGACCATCACCATTTCGCATGATATGAAACTTCAGCAGTTTTACAGTATATAACAATCACTTTCAGCCCTTTCACTTTCAAACGAAAATCATGTTCACTACCGTCACGTCCGAGGGAGTTATTCTCGGGTAACCATCACACATTTTACGCACGAGGATGGATTTTGGTGTGGAAATTATAGAGGTCACTTCGTGTATTCGTGACAAAAAGGGAATTATAGTTTATTCTATTATATTCGAATAGTCTCTGCACAGTACATAAAGGTCGATGTACGACCTGGATTTCATACGGTACTAAGCGTGTACATACCGTTAATTGAAGTGTGCTTAATGTTTTAAGGTGACCCTCAAAAGCTGAGTCAGTTTAGACACCTGTTTCTACTGAACGAAATTTTGGGAATCATTTCGACCACGTAAGTAGGCCTACAGTGCTTTCCTTTCACCAACATGTTGATATCATAGTCTTCCTGGAGACAATAATATGCCAAAATCTCATGGAATAAGAAGAGAATCACTGCACCATCAACGTGACGGTACATATAGTAAATGCAACAAAATATTAATGAATATGTTAGGTAGACGAAATCACTCCGCCCAGAAAAGGATGAAGGCGGAATAAATACCTCAGATGTTCTGTGTGGCCCAAACTCTGATTGTACCCTATGTCGCATCGTGTAATTATGCGTCGTGCCATCAGTATTACATAATACCAGGGCAAGAACCGCCCCTCAGACGGGACTTTTTTTACCCTTTTGAACATCTTCGATCGAAAAGTGCCTCGGATATCAACCTAGATATCTTTCAACGACGACAGATCAACTTGCTCTTTATGCAATATGAAAAAAACATTTCATGTTCGTGTCAAAGTGGGCATGAACTTCTGTATTTTAACATTGTTTTAAATGAAATTTTGGCTATTGAGTGAACCCCTCCTTGAGACCCTCTTCTTAGATCCATGTTGCACATCTGAGCCAGCGGTGTCATGCATAGAGCAAAATATGGGTAGGTTTCTAGGTCACCCTTATGGTACGCCGTAGGGAACAAAAATCGGCATTTGGTGTACACACATATTATTAGCCAATCACAAAGCTGTTTTACGTGATAACATTACTTATTATCTGTCTGCATACAATTTAATTCGACTTATTTTAAATCCGTATAGATATTATTTCGATACTGCATCAAATATTTCGATGCTGCATCAAAATAATTTGTATCCGCATTCAAATCATTTAGATGCTGTATTGAATAAGTTTGTATCCGTATACATATAGATATGGTATCTCGCCACAGAGGACAAAAATGACTATTTGATGTACACACGTTTCAGTCAATCAGATAACAGTGTTATGTATAGCTACAAGATAATTTGATCCTATATCGTATTCATGTTAATCCTATATCGTAATCAATTCGATCCTATATCGAAATCATATATGTCATAGGCCTACATAATTCAGTCAATCAGGACCACTGGAAATATGTATGACAGTAATTGCTTCCGCCACAAAATGCTCTGGTTCCTGTAGAAATAGGAGAAGGGGATAACTGCAGCTTGCAGCTCACGACCACTGGAAATATGTATGACAGTAATTGCTTCCGCCACAAAATGTTCTGGTTGCTGTAGAAATAGGAGAAGGGGATAACTGCAGCTTGCAGCTCACGACCACTGGAAATATGTATGACAGTAATTGCTTCCGCCACAAAATGTTCTGGTTGCTGTAGAAATAGGAGAAGGGGATAACTGCAGCTTGCAGCTCACGACCACTGGAAATATGTATGACAGTAATTGCTTCCGCCACAAAATGTTCTGGTTGCTGTAGAAATAGGAGAAGGGGATAACTGCAGCTTGCAGCTCACGACCACTGGAAATATGTATGACAGTAATTGCTTCCGCCACAAAATGTTCTGGTTGCTGTAGAAATAGGAGAAGGGGGTAACTGCAGCTTACAGCCGGTGCGTCTGGCGGTAGCGGTGCGCCGCCCAGTAGTGCGTCTCGCAGTAATCAAGGACGGTAACTCTGCAGAGTACTTTTTGCCTCGAAGATGGCACCAGTCTACTATTAATTTCGTTACTTGTTATGTATTAGCGTTAAAAATCGGCAAAAATCCAGAAAATTCACAATGCATAAATCCACCTGGCATGTCAATATATACTTTGTGGGACATTACCAGTGGGAGTCTTGACAGATGTTGACCATGGAAATTTCAAATTGCCGCCACTGACGGCTGATTGGTGCTACAGAATGTCATTCAATTTGTAAACAGGGAGCCTTCTCACCCTTCACTGATCATATCTCCATCCACCATGCTTTTCCCAAAATGGCCCAAATCAACACCAGGAAGTACAGTTTGAAGCCTCATCTGCAAGTTGAAATATCAGATGTATCAGAAATGCTGAAAAATCGCAGCTCATAAAATCCATAAAGATCTGCTCTCAAATTTCTAAACAATGTAGGTCGTGGCTACTGACCCGGAAGTGATTAATTGTAGTCTGATGCCAGATATGCCAAAGGTATATTCATTGTATTAAATTGAGGATTTAAACTGCGACGATAATATTTGCACAGCTGAAATAATTATGTAACACGGATTAACTCCGCAATGACGAAGATATTTGTTAGCTAGTTTTTAACAGTGAAACCATGAATTACAACACATATAAGGGAAGTGGGACGAGGTGCCGACATACTGACAGAGCCACGACTTCACAGTATAGTCTTCCGGTTAACCTATTCTAAAGCACATACCAAGAATCTAATGATTCGTGATATGTGTTGTATCTCAGGTACGCTTTTATTGTACTGAAAAGACATCGCAAACAATTGAATCATTATCATGTCATAAATTAGCGTGGTGTTGTTTTTTATTTCTATTTGCTTATTGTAATCGCGAGGAACACGCAAATGACACAGAAGACATGTTTCAAGCGCGAATTATTTTACCGATAATGCCGACGAAGTAGTGATGTGTGTGGGGCAGTGTATTGCTGCAGAGAGAAATCACGGTGCGTCTCCCAGTAGTGCCGTGTATGGGGCAGTGTATTGCTTCGGACGATAAAATTCGGTGCGTCTCCCAGTAGTGCCTTGTGTTGAGCATTGTGTTGCTGCAGAAAAAACATTCGGTGCGTCTCTCAGTAGTGCCGTGTGGGGGGGGGAGGGGCAGTGTATTGCTGCAGAGAGAACTCTCAGTGCGTCTCCCAGTACTTCCATGTGTTGAGACTTGTATTGCTGCAGACAAAAACATCGGTACGTTTCCCAGTAGTACCGTGTTTTGAAACTTGGTGCAGACAAAACATTCGGTGCGTCTCCCAGTAATGCCGTGCGTGGGGCAATGTATTGCTGCAGAGAGAAATCTCGGTGCGTCTCCCGGTAGTGCCGTGTCTTGAGCATTATATTGCTGCAGACAAAAAAAAATGTGGTGCATCTCCCAGTAGTGCCGTGTGTAGAGCTTTGTATCGCTGCAGACAAAAAATTCAGTGCGTCTCCCAATAGTGCCGTATGTGGGGCAGAGTATTGCTGCAGAGAGAAATCTCGGTGCGTCTCCCAGTAGTGCCGTGTGTAGAGCATTGTATTGCTGCAGACGGAAGTCTCTGTGCGTCTCCCAGAAGTGCCGTGTGTTGACACTTGTTTTGCTGCAGACAAAAAATTCGATGCGTCTCCCAGTAGTGCCGTATGTAGCGCATTGTACTGCTGCAGACGGAAGTGTCGGTGCTTCTCCCAGTAGTACCGTGTTGCTGCAGACGGAAGTGTGTAGAGTATTGTAGAGCATCTGCTGCAGATAAAAAAATCGATACGTCTCCCTAGAGTGCCGTGTGTGAGGCAGTATATTGCTGCATAGAGAAATCTCTCTGGGCCTTCCAGTAGTACCGTGTTTTGAGACTTGTATTGCTGCAGAAAAAAAAATCGGCGCGTGTCCCAGTAGTACCGTGTGTGCGGCAGTATATTGCTGCATAGAGAAATCTCGACGCATTTCCCAGCAGTGCCGTATGAAGAGCATTGTATTGCTGCAGACGGAAGTCTCGGTGTGTCTCTCTGTAGTGTCGTGTGTGGGGCAGTGTATTGTTGCAGAGAAAAATCTCGGTGCGTCTCCCAGTAGTACCGTGTGTAGAGCATTGCATTGCTGCAGACAAAAAATCGGTGCCCAGTAATGCCGTTTTGGGGGCAGTGTATTGCTGCAAAGAGAAATCTCGGTGCGTCTCCCAGTAGTGCCGTGTGCAAAGCATTGTATTGCTGCAGAGGGAAGTCTCGGTGCGTCTCCCAGTAGGCCTGCCCATCGCCCGTCAACGGCCGGTGATGATGGTGGTGGTGGTGGTGTCTACAATGTACACACAAACACACACACCTGGTGCACCTTGTACCCTGTAGGCCATAGGACATAGGGTACTTCAGTGTGCGGTTGCTACCCACGTCCCACATATCACTCGGCCATCCTGACCAACGTTGATTATGATGGACATAATGAGTCATATGTAGTGCTACATTTTGTTACATGCTTTTACATTTCGCGGTGTGTGCACCGTGTTTGCCCTTATGGCTGCACTGATTGATTATTTCCCTACCTCGCCGATTTACTGGTCTGTGCGCGTTCGAGCGTTAGGATAGGGCGTTAAGGCGTTAAGATAAGGCGTTAAGGCGGGCGTTAAGGCGTACATATAGGGCGTTAAGGCGTAACAACGGGCGTTGAAAGGGCGTCACTGCATTTCAATGAGTGACAATTCCATGGAATATCTAGAAAATCAGAGCTTCTGAGCTAATTTACCAGGGCGTTGAAGAGTAAAGCTTGGCGTCGGCAGGCGTTGATACAAGATGACACACGACGCAATCGGGCCACGTATGGTCCATCTCTACCCCTAAAATCTTCCTTCGCATCCCCAAAATGCGCACTTTGACTACTAGTGCTACTGATGACGTCACCAATGACGTCACATATTACATGGACATTCCTCATGTCGTGGTCTATTCCACGAGAGCTTCAAAATGACACCTCACACGGTCCATTTGGACCAGGGATGGTCCCTCTCTACCACAAATACCTTCCTTCACACCCATAAAATGCCCACTTTGGCTACTACTTCTACTGATGACGTCACCAATGACATGGACATTCCCCATGTTGTGGTCTATGGCACGAAAGCTTCAAAATGATACCTCGCACGGTCCGTTAGGACAAGGATGGTCCATCTCTACCCCAAAAACCTTCCTTCATACCCCCAAAATTCCCACTTTGGCTACTACTTCTACTGATGACGTCACCATGGACATCCCCCAAGTCGTGGTCTACACCACGAGGGCTACACCTTTGACACCTCACACGACGCATTCGGACCACGGATGGTCCATTTTTACCCCAACCACCTTCCTTCACACCCATAAAATGCCCACTTTGGCTACTACTCCTACTGATGACGTCACCATGGACATCCACCAAGTCGTGGTCTACACTACGAGGGCTACACCTTTGACACCTCTCACGCTGTATTAACACTCTATGAGAAACTTGCAATCGCTAAAGAAAAGAAAGAATATAGCATAACGACGTTTCTTGATTTAAGTAAAGCCTTTGATACCGTTAATCACGACATACTTCTGCAAAAATTAAACTATTATGGATTCCGAAACATCTCGAACGACTGGAGTAGTAGGGTCTACCCTTATCCATTCTTATTTTGCCGGGGGAGGTAACTCTTGCATCCACCAGGGGGCGCTGTTTCCAGGTTAAAGGTATAGGGGACGCCCCATCGCCTTTCTCCTCTGGGGCGCCAGGGGGCGCCACCAGCTCAAGGTCACGTGGAGGTCAAAAGCAATTCCGGCAACATGCAACCTTAGTATTCCTCCGCGGACAGAAAGTAGTCCGATGTCAACCAAGTGACTTCCAATGTTAATGTATACGGGGAATGCCTAAAAAGAGTATGGGAATAGACGTTTTGTGACCGGGGTGGGTCCCTAGTGGACCGAATGGGTCGAGTGAGGTATCAAAGTGAAGCATTCGTGAAGGGGCATCCAGTCATGGGTGGGTGCATGTAAAATTAGGATTTTTTCCCGAAACTATAAAAAGCGGAACACGGACTTTACCCCTAAAATAGGGGAAAACCCCTATCAACTCTAGCCAAAAGGGCTAATATCGGTCTCCGGGCTTATCGGGGCCTGCCTATCAAGTCAATGGGGTGGGTGCATGTAAAATTAGGATTTGTCCCCGAAACTATAAAAAGCGGAACACGGACTTTACCCCTAAAATAGGGGAAAACCCCTATCAACTCTAGCCAAAAGGGCTAATATCGGTCCCCGGGCTTATCGGGGCCTGCCTATCAAGTCAATGGGGTGGGTGCATCTAAAATTAGGATTTTTTCCCGAAACTATAAAAAGCGGAATACGGACTTTACCCCTACAATAGGGGTCTGTATTATACAATATAAGGGGAAATGCCTGTATGGGGTATGGGGATGGTCATTTTTTTTCGTGGGTGCTACTATGGGTTGTGGGGTCGCGTTTTTCTCGTCTCGCCAAGAAAAACACGATGGGAAGGGTCCCGGAGCGAATCGGTGAAATTTTTGGAAAAAGTCACCGAGGTCTGCATATAGTCCATACTGGCTATATGGGGGTATAGGTTCAACCTGGGAAATTCACACACGTTCATTGTGAAATGGGTTGCTTGGATTTGTTTTTCACGTCTCGTCATTTAGAACACGATGGGAAGGGTCTCGGAGCGAAACGGTGAAATTTTTGGAAAAAGTCACCGAGGCCTGGGTAGGCCCATAGGCCTATACTGCATGGCTATGGGTGTATAGGTCCATACGGGGTGGACGTTTTGGGATCTAGGTGGGCCACTAATGGTCCGATGGGGTCGCGTGAGGTATCAATATGAAGCCTATGTGAGGGGGCAACCGATGGAGTGGATGTGGGGTAGGAATATCGTCATTCTGCGCATGCGCAATAGACAAAGTGTATGGAAATAGACGTTTTGGGATCTAGGGGAGCCACAAGTGGGCCGATTGGATCGAGTGAGGTATCAATGTGAAGCCTATGTGAGGGGGCATCTGATGGGGTGAGTGCGGGGTTGAAATATCGTCACTCTGCGCATGCGCAGTGGACAAAGGGTATGGAAATAGACGTTTTGGGGTCTAGGTGGGCCACTAGTGGGCCGATGGGATCGAGTGAGGTATCCATGTGAAGCCTATGTGAGGGGGCTAGACTAGGGTGTCGTTTCCATTCTGCTGCGCAGGTCACGTGGGTTGTGACGTCACTTCCGGGTTTCACCTCCAAACCCAGAAGAGTTCCAATGTTCCCCTTAGACGTCCGAATGTTCAACCTCCGGGGTTTTTCCCGGCCCGGCCCGGCCCGCCCTGACCGCAGCGCGCGCGCGCGCGGGGGTGATCTGATGCCGCAGCGCGCGCGCGGGTTCTCCGGAAGTGCGCGTCATCACCGGCAGTGCGCGGATGAATGTCGGATCAAAAGGTCAAATGCTGTATTATACAGTATATGTCCTGTATTATACCAAATCTGTGCTGTATTATACCATATCTGTCCTGTATTGTACCATATATGTCCTGTATTATACAGTATATGTCCTGTATTATACCAAATCTGTGCTGTATTATACCATATCTGTCATGTATTGTACCATATATGTCCTGTATTATACAATATAAGTTCTGTATTATACAATCGCATAGCGGTTGTCGTGAATAACAACAAGTTCAGCAATGTTCATACAGTTTATTATCCCCAATGTTACATCATACCCAGGCTGGGGGAGCCGCCCTGGGTATGTTTAGTATGTTCACAGCAAAACAAATTGAAATATCAAACACCATGTTTTATTATTCAACGCACCGTCACATTAGGTACAAGTTTTTACTGAGCTCAAGTCAACGATCAGCATGTAGACATAGAGAGTATGTACGGCATGTTATGGTATTCATCAGTGCACGAGTGACGCATTCAACCGATGGCGGTGGTCGGTCAGCTTGGTAAGAAAAAACGTAACATTGGTCACCCTCTCCACTGTCCACTTGGTGTTGGGTCGTTGTTGTTGGGCCCATTCCAAGGGATCCACGGTGTCCAGTTTCTCCAGCATCGTCTCTAGTGACCTCCGGTTAATGATGGTAAACGGCTGGTCAAACACATAGATGTTACTTCTCGGGTAAAAGTATCGGACTTGGACTGTCTCCTTATGCTGCAGCACATAACCAAACGCCAGATTCAATTTGAAGGCCGTAGTTTGATCTTTGAAGATGGTTTCCACGTAGCTGCGTAGACGGGTGAGGTTGGTCAGTGGGAAATTGTAGATATCTTGAATAGGGCGATGACGGTGGAAACAGTGCCGTGTCATGGACCAATGGCGCCGATCGATGTCACTCACTGGATGGTTGTCCTGTAAGAGATCGCTAGGAACATTTATGGGCTCGTCCAGAAAATGCTCGATGTTGTCAGGCGTATGACTCGAAACCGTAACGGTGGGGTCCGGCTGGAAATCCAAGCTCTTCTGAACTGTGGGTATAGGCGGGCGTTCGTCTCCCCGGGCTTATCTTCACTGGGTCTGACCTTCCGCGGCTCCTCTTCAGTAGGAAGTTGTCGCCCAAACCGTAGAGACGGGACATGAATTAAACGCTGATGCCGTCTTAACTGACTGCGTCGTTTGAAGAGTTGACCACAATCGTTACATTGTTCCGTCGCGCCCTCGTGGAATGAGCGTTCGTAGCGCAGTAAATGATCCTCCCGATTAAATGACCGTGCGCAGGTTATACAAGTATACCGGGCGGTTCCTTCGTGCTTGGTAGCCTCGTGGCGGCGCAAGTCGTGCAGACGAGTAAACTGCTTCTGGCAAGTTGTGCAATTGAACATCTTGGTGGTTGACAGAGTGTCTGATGAAACGGCAAGGCCGCTTCCCTTTTATAGCACGCTAGCTGGTGACCTATTTTTAGCACACTCAGTTCAACTATCCCCAAGTCGAGGGCCGAGCCGTGACATCTTCGGTAACCTCCGTGTCTCTTCGTCTATGTAGGTGTATAAAAGTGGGAATGTTTAGGGCAATGCTACATTCATTGGCCTGCTTGACCTGACCAGCCTGAGCCTGCCTCACAAGCCTGAGCCTGCCTCACCGGAGCTATACCATGAGACGTGGAGAAGATTTTCCAGGGGACCCTCCGGCGCTGTTATCTTTGTTGTTGTTGTTGCTCTCTTTTTTGGACTAACCCATCAGAATAGTACGTATCACGGACTACACCCGTAGAGCTACGTCTAGGCGCGCATGTGTGACATGGTCCATAAAACACATCTCTCTGGATCCTACACCTCCATTCCTACGGTTGCAGAGCCATGACGGACACCCGTCGCTATGCGTCTCGCATTTTACAGCATGCGACCGTGGTTAATTCACTCACGGGTTACCGAGCAGTGGTTCGGTCCATGTTTTCAGATGGCGACGACAGCGAGGGGCGACGCCAGATCCTGAACGAGTTCACAGAAGCGGTCCTCGACAGAGTGCACTCGATGGAGAGGTGTGCCATCACTCACCACTACTGGACTATGACAGCCATCCTTGATGCTCGGGCTATGGACCACGAGCGCTCACACCGGAATCAGCGACGGCTGGTTGGCCTCACAATAGTCTGTGCCCTATTGACCCTGGCGCTGTGGCATTGACAGTGGGGCCTCACCACAAATACGAGGGTCAGACAGAGTGTGTGTCATTCACCGTTCGTCATTGGATCAAGCATGTCACCAGTTCTACGAGCCATCCTTCCTCTTACACCCCGGGTGGGGTTACACGTCTATGAAGATAAAGTCACCCTCGTGGAAGACCGTGGAGATGTTTGCTGGTCGCGCGCTGAGAACGTATCGAATACGGTTACGCTACACCGTGACGGCTGGACCAAATTTAAACGGGTGTTGAGCGGCGAGCTCGACGGACACCTCATCCACATAGACAATGCCATCTACGTACATCGTGGGCCCTTCTTCCCACGCATGGGCCGCTACCAAGACCCCAGGCGAGGCTTCACCCTAGACCCCGATCTGTGGACAGCCTTCGAGAAAGTGGTGCCCATCGTGGACCAGCTGTTTACACCGGACGAGCGGTCATCAGACGAGTTGGAGTGGGCTCGTGCCCTGAGAGAAGCGGCGACAGAACCCAATGAACAAATGTCTAGCCATGAACCAGACGACGATGCCATTGATTACCCGGCTAGACTCAGTCAGCCCAGTGACATGACCACCCGATCCTTTGATCTCACGGGGTTCTCCCTATAAATACGAGAGACAGTTAAATCTGGTACCATTCACGTACTGACAATGATGGAGCATATAATACTGGCGTATCTCAGCTTGACCCCCGAGGTTTTCCTGCACGTGTATGCGGATAAGGTCGATATCATGGAGGAGATGGGAGACATCTGTGATTCGGACCCTACACAACCTTGCCCGGCTCACATTCGTCTGTCCCGGGAGGGCTGGGCCAAATTCAAACGGGTGTTGTCTGGTGAACTGGACGGCGACCTCATCCACTTGTGTCACGATGTGTACATCCGACGCGGCCCTTTCTTTGCTCAATTGGCTCGGCTAGATAGGGGTACAGTGCATTTTACCCTTCATCCTGATCTATGGTCTGCATTGGAAGATGCCGTGGTAGATGTGGATCAAGTGCTTATCAAGCGGTCATCAGACGAGTTGGACTGGTCATTTACCATGGACACTGTGGAAGCCAACGAAGAAAATCAGAAAGAAACTCCGGCCCAAGATATACCCGTTATAAATAAACGATAGAGCCAGGATCCATCATCATTTGTCACCATGAAGCGCTGGGAGAAGGTGTTGGATAACTTATACTACAGTCCCGACAGTCCGGCGGCCTATAGTGCATTGTCGGCTCTCTATCGAGCGGCCAAACCCCAGGGGATACAACGTGCCCAAGTCCGAGATTGGTTAAGAAAACAAGACACCTATACCTTACATCGATCTGTCCGTCGCCATTTTCTACGGAACCGGGTCATCGTGGGAGGAATAGATGCCCAGTGGCAAGCGGATTTGGTCGATATGAGCGCCTTTGCCAAACACAACGATGGGAATCGGTATATCTTGACGTGCATCGATATCCTATCGAAGTATGCGTGGGTGTTACCCATCCGGACGAAAACGGGAGCGAATCTCAAAGCGGCATTCAAAGACATCTTCAAGACCGGGCGCAAACCTTTGTATTTGCAAACCGACGAAGGCACGGAATTCCTCAACAGACCGTTCCAACAGTTTCTGAAAGCCCAGAAGGTGTTTTTCTTCCATACGTACAACGAGACCAAGGCTTCCGTGGTGGAAAGGTTCAACAGGACATTCAAAGGTCGCATGTATAAATATTTCACCTATAAGGCGGTACATCGATGTTCTCCCGAAACTTGTGAGTGGTTACAATCCAGCCTATCATCGGAGTATAGAGAGAGCCCCCATTACCGTGACCCAACGCAATGAAGCCCAAGTCCGGCGTGTCTTGTACCCCAGGCCATCGCAGCGAACGCCGAAGGCGGTGTACAAGGTCGGGGACCCTGTACGGATCAGTAAAGTCAAAGGTCAATTTGAGAAAAGTTACTTGCCCAACTGGAGCGATGAGCACTTCCTGATTAAACGGCGCCTACCCCGACAGCAGCGAGTCTATGAACTGGAAGATCTTCAAGGGGAACCGTTGCTAGGGACGTTTTACGAGACGGAATTACAGCCTGTCGTAAAAACACAGCAAGATTACTACACGGTGGAGCAGATTTTGAAAACGGAACGTCGACGTGGCAAACTGTTTCATTTCGTCAAATGGCAAGGCTGGCCCAGTTCCTTCAATTCCTGGGTCGCTGCCAACCAGGTGAAACGACTATAAAGCCAGACACCACTACCGTCATCCTTCATTCCACGTTCGACCACGGTGCTATGGACAAACAGCAGCTGCCTCTGAACACAGCGTCTCCCAAAACGCGCAAAGCGCAAGTGGGCTTTGTGGTGATAGTGCTAACCCTGTTGAGTGTGTTGTACGGAGGTGTGTTTTACGACGTAGCCTATGTCAGCACGCTACTTAACCAACTGAGAACACCAGCCATCAGTGAAACCGGTCTACAGATAGCACCAGTCAACCCCGTATCGAGCCCAGTCACCACCACACCCCGTGTACAAGCCACAACGAGCTCCACACCAAGCTCCACACCTACACCAAGTACACCCACTACGTCTGAAAACCCACCGGATTTCATCCCTCACACTGAACAGACAACGACGACCGACGTTATACCCACCACCATCATCACTCACAGTGAACAGACAACGACGACCGACGTTGTACCCACCACCACCACTCCAGTTCACTCGTACCAAATTTACAAGAGCGGGTTACCACGACAGCGCATACAGCTCGAACCATGGACCCTCGGTGGCAGCATCCCTTCACTTGCGTCATCGCAGGACCGACGGGCTCCGGCAAAACGCACTTCGTCAGGAAGCTCCTTCAACACGCCGACAGCATGATCACCCCACCCATTGCCGAGTCGTGTGGTGTTACGGAGAATGGCAGGAAGCGTATGCAGCAATGCCCCACATCACGTTCGTGGAAGGCCTACCCAACCTGGCCGATTTGGAACCCGACACCTTGGTGGTTCTGGATGATCTCATGGCGGAGACGGATGCGCGGGTCACCCAACTCTTTACCAAAGGCAGCCACCATCGACGGCTCAGCATCATCTACATTGTGCAGAATCTGTTCAGTAAAAACAAAGAACATCGGAACATCAGCTTAAATGCCCACTACCTGGTGGTCTTCAAAAACCCGAGAGATACCACTCAACTGCTGCACCTGGCGAGACAGATGTATCCCGGCCGCACACCGTTTGCGTTGGAAGCCTTTAAAGATGCCACAACCGCTTAGCACAGGTATATGCTCTTCGACCTCAAGCAAGCCACCCCCGACCACCTTCGACTACGGACCGGCATCTTTCCCGGAGAGGCCCACCACGTGTACATGCAAAAATAATGTAAACACACCCACAGTGGCTCCCCCAGGTGGAGTGTGTGTTTGATGATGGGGATAATAAAAAGAATGAATACCACAGCATGGTTTACTTTGTCTCTGTTCTCTGAGGTAGATAAAAAGGGCAGAGTTGTGGGTTCTGACATTAGTTGTACATGATGTCTGCGCGAGTACGGAAGCACGCTCCGACGTGTATTGAAGACGGCCCCGCCCGAGTTGGTCCGAACCATTGTACGCGGTGCGGACCCTGACCGTGTACGCTGTCTGTGCGAGATCGGGTACAACCTGTTAAAAGGCAACGTACCACTGACTCCGGCTCAGAAGACCAAGTTGACCAAGCATAAGTCAGGTCTCCGAACTTTAGTCCAGAAGCGAGTCTCTCAAACACAAAATAAAAAGGTGTTACAGAAAGGCGGCTTTCTCGGGGCCATCTTAGCACCGTTGGCCGCTTCCGTGTTGGGTCCAGTATTGGGTGGACTCTTCGGCCGACAATGAACCACACGAAAAAAATGGTCCTCGTGGAACCACGGTTCCTTCAAAACCTCCAATCGCCCTACCCTGTCCCACCTACGGTGAAGACCATAAACACCCTCGATGGAGAGATGCAACAGATCTTACAGAGACCGGGGTTAAGCGACAGTGAGAAAGTACAACGGTACAATGAGACGCTTCAACGGTACATGACGTTCATGGACCAATACAAAATCCTCTCTACCCCACCACCACCACCACCATCACGTGACACACCGCCGCTCCAACAGCCGCCATTACCAGGGGTACCACCCACAGCCCCACAGTGGGTGGAAGACGAAGTGCTGAAGAGTGTACCTGCATCGTTCAAGAAACAAGCTGGCCTGGTATTACAACGGATGAAACAGAATCCTAACATGATTTGGAATGATAAAGGCGAACTACTGGTACAGAATCAGGTGGTCCCGGGGACCCACATGGCGGATTTAGTGAATGACCTGATGCGTCAACGCAGGTCGCACACGGATCCTAGAGGATGGGAGGTCTTCGCTCAAGGCTTGGAAGACATGCATGTACCACAGGAATTGGTGGGGAACCCCCACCGCTGGGCCTTTATGCAGCGTGACTCACCGAGTCGTGTACCACGACAGACTCCACAACCTTGGGAAGCCGAATGGGAACCGGAGTCACCCCCCAAAACACCACCACCACAACGGGCACCTTCTTTTCAGACCTTTAAAAAACCATCCCTGATCAGGACACCCCACATCTCCAGAGCCGTGACACGTAGCAAGTCACCGCGACGAACACGACGCCGGACACAACCGCCCAAGGCCTGGAACACCTATTAAAACCAACAGCAGCAGCAGGACAGCTCAGTCGCCATGTTTTACCTCACCCTACCCAGTAACAGTTCGCTGGACGTTTTTCCTGACAACACCTTGGCCAAGTACGTCACCCAGTTACCGCAACCGTTGCATTTACCTGGACGATGGGAATGCGGCCTCGTGGATATCCAATACCCTTACTCGTGGTACAACGTGCGAGCCAATGAAGTGTGGTACGAGGTCACCTACGAAGGCAAAAACACCCGACTCACCCTCCCCGAAGGCCAATACGATACCCCCAAGGAGTTCATGGGTGGGCTGACAAGACTGTTGCATTATAACGCTCTACGGGCGGTCACGAATACTTAGAAACCCATCAAATCCTTTCCCTTCAAGAATCACGTGGACTTCGATTACAACCCGCACAACGGCAAGGCACAGATCCTCCTCACCGCCAACGTGAGAGTCCTATCCTACAGCAAATGTTGGGTCTCGCTCACGCGACCTACACGGGTCCATCCGAGGACCGTGGCCAGATCCCGATGGATATGAAGTCGGGTATGTACGGACTCTACGTCTACTCGGACGTAGTCGACAACCACATCGTGGGCGATATCAATACACCTCTGTTACGGGTGGTGCCCAATAAAAAGACGTATGGAGATCAAGTCACCCACAGTTTCACTCACATGCTCTACCTGCCCGTACGACAAACCGACATCAACACTATCACGGTGGATATAAGAGATGACACGGGACGACCGGTGGCATTCGAACGAGGAAAAGTGGTGCTGACACTTCATTTTCGACAAGCACGTGCTCTCCACTTTGCATAATGAAAGTACCTTACGAGTGCGATGCACGCAGCTATATGGACTATTATGCCCAACAGGCCGGGGGTGGCTTTCCGGTCTTTAGCGGTGCACGCATGCAACGAGGAACATACTCGGCAGCATCGTCAAAACGTTCCTGCCCTTGGCCACGCGTGGGATGAAAGCAATCGGCAAACAAGCGGTACGCAGTGGACTGCAAGTCGCCGGTGATGTCTTGGGGGGTACGGCACCCAAAGAAGCCTTGAAACGGCGGGCCAAAGAAGCAGGAGGCGTCTTGGTGGCCAAAGCACAACGCACCGTAGGGAATAAAAGACCTGCACCACCGAGACCACGCACCAGTCGACGACCGACCCAGCGACGACGCACATCGAAGACCCAGGATATCTTTTCTTAAACATGTCCTTGATCCACGCAGAGTCCTGCCCCTCCACCAATAGTGCATTTGATTTGTGGACCGTGCCGCCCACACAGACCAGTGCCGAACAAGGATTATGGGTGGAGCATCTCCCGCTCTCCAGCATCAACGAAACAGGGCCCATCGAGTTCACCATCAGTAATGCGGATACGGCCTATGTGCATTTAGCCCATACATACTTGTATGTGAAAGCCAAGGTGGTCAATGGGGATGGCTCCAGAATCATCCAAGCTGCAACGGTGGGCCCGACGAATCTCTGGCTGCACTCGATGTTTCAACAGATGGATATTTTTCTCAGCGACAAACTCATCAGTGACTCGACCAACACGTACCCCTATCGAGCCTACATCGAGACACTGTTGTCGTATGGCCGAGAGGCTAAAAATCTCAGCTGACAGCCGCTTTATTCTACCAGGACACACCCGAGCACATGGACACGGTGGACAATGTGGGATATAACAAACGGAAGGCTTTCACTGCGAACGGTGCCTCGGTGGATCTCATGGGTCGACTACATGCAGACATGTTCATGCAAGACCGGTACCTCTTGAACAAGATCCCCATCAAAATCCGACTTATACGGGCGCCTCCGACCTTCGCCTTGATGGCCACTAACGTAGATGGGCATGCAGCTGACTATAAGATTGTTATCCAAGAGGCAGTCCTGTATGTCCGAAAAGTGAAACCGAATCCAGCCGTTCAATTGGGACACATGAAAGCCTTGGAAACAAAACCAGCCCAGTACCCTATCCGACGTGTACAAACCAAACTGTTGTCTGTGCCTGCTGGAAATATGGGCGCCAACAAAGAAAACCTGTTCCTGGGGAAACTACCCAAGCGATTGATCCTGGCCTGTGTGGAAAATACCAGTTTCAGCGGAACCTACCCAGAGAATCCGTTTCACTTTAAACATTTCGGCATCAATTTTGTGGCCCTGCATGTGGATGGACAACAGGTCCCAGCCACGGCCTTAACACCGAACTTTGGGCGCAGGAATTTCATTCGAGCCTATCAGAGCCTGTTTACAGCCACCGGTCAAATCAACCAGGACGAAGGGAATTTGATCAGTCGGGAGGACTACGCGAACGGATACACGTTGTTCTGTTTCGATCTGACCCCCACCTTAGAGAACGACCATCAGCTGGCCCTGGCCAAGCAAGGCAATTTACGGTTGGAAATCCACTTTGCACGAGCCCTCGGGACCACCGTCAATGTGATCTGCTACGCCGAGTTTGACAACATCATTCAAGTGGACAAGGCGCGCAACGTCCTGTGTGACTTTTCCACCTAACATGGATACAGACCAGATAACCACCGTGCTGGAGAATGACCCAGGGACACGTATGGTCTTTCAAGGGGTGTTCGCCCGAGATGTGTTCCCATTAGACCGTGTGTATCCTGCTGCATACGTTCTCAACACGGACCCGATGGATCGGCCCGGTGAACATTGGGTGGCCGTGTACTTGACAGAACAGCAGGGCGAATACTTTGACCCGTACGGCCTGCCACCCCTCCATCCCGATTTAACAGACTTCATGGATCAAGGTACAGAGACGTGGTGTTGGAACAGTCAAACGTTGCAAAGCCTGACCAGTAGCGTGTGCGGACAATATTGCTTGTTTTACCTGTACCATCAATGCCGGGGACGGATCTTATCTACCATCGTACAGATGTTTGACGAGTACCCCAAGGCCGAGGACCGCGATGTACTCGTATATGACTGGGCCGTCCATCATTTCAATGTACAAGCCCCGTTCTGGGCTTGAATTCTTTCAATGTACACAAGCCCCCTGTTCTGGGCTTCAGTTCTTTCAATGTACAAGCCCCCTGTTCTGGGCTTCAGTTTTCACTTGGTTGTTCTCACGTTGTTGTTGTTGTTACTGAATAAAAAACAAAATGAGATCTCACCAAAAAACCCTGTCTTGTGTGTTTTCTATATGAGCATAATGCATGAAACTGGCTTTGAACACCGTATTAGCCAATCAGTGGCCTAGAATGGAGCCATCCCATCCATGTCCAGAAAACATTACCCGGATGTACAAGAACGCGGATGTAGGCGCGGACGTAGGCGAAAGCATCCCAGTACCCGGATGTAGGCGCAGACGTGAGCGAAATTCTAGTACCCGTCCATTGGTTCTTTTATCGATCGCTCATTGGCTCTTTTTCTCGACCGCTGATTGGTCCAAATGGAACTGCCCATCCTTCCCAGGTTAATTTACAATCCCATTTTTGGGTTCAAGCTCTGTATATCGATGCCGCAACATTGTCGCCGAACCTTGCCGAAAGGGAGACCTTGGACCTTTTGACCTGGATGTGACCTTTGACCTTTTGATCCGACATTCATCCGCGCACTGCCGGTGATGACGCGCACTTCCGGAGAACCCGCGCGCGCGCGCTGCGGCATCAGATCACCCCCGCGCGCGCGCGCGCTGCGGCCGGGACGGGCCGGGCCGGGCCGGGAAAACCCCCGGAGGTTGAACATTCGGACGTCTAAGGGGAACATTGGAACTCTTCTGGGTTTGGAGGTAAAACCCGGAAGTGACGTCACAACCCACGTGACCTGCGCAGCAGAATGGAAACGACACCCTAGTCTAGCCCCCTCACATAGGCTTCACATGGATACCTCACTCGATCCCATCGGCCCACTAGTGGCCCATCTAGACCCCAAAACGTCTATTTCCATACCCTTTGTCCACTGCGCATGCGCAGAGTGACGATATTTCAACCCCGCACTCACCCCATCAGATGCCCCCTCGCATAGGCTTCACATTGATACCTCACTCGATCCAATCGGCCCACCAGTGGCTCCCCTAGATCCCAAAACGTCTATTTCCATACACTTTGTCTATTGCGCATGCGCAGAATGACGATATTCCTACCCCACATCCACCCCATCGGTTGCCCCCTCAGATAGGACCATTAGTGGCCCACCTAGATCCCAAAACGTCCACCCCGTATGGACCTATACACCCATAGCCATGCAGTATAGGCCTATGGGCCTACCCAGGCCTCGGTGACTTTTTCCAAAAATTTCACCGTTTCGCTCCGAGACCCTTCCCATCGTGTTCTAAATGACGAGACGTGAAAAACAAACCCAAGCAACCCATATCACAATGAACGTGTGTGAATTTCCCAGGTTGAACCTATACCCCCATATAGCCAGTATGGACTATATGCAGACCTCGGTGACTTTTTCCAAAAATTTCACCGATTCGCTCCGGGACCCTTCCCTTCGTGTTTTTCTTGGCGAGACGAGAAAAACGCGACCCCACAACCCATAGTAACACCCACGAAAAAAAAATGACCATCCCCATACCCCATACAGGCATTTCCCCTTATATTGTATAATACAGACCCCTATTGTAGGGGTAAAGTCCGTATTCCGCTTTTTATAGTTTCGGGAAAAAATCCACCCCATTGACTTGATAGGCAGGCCCCGATAAGCCCGGAGACCGATATTAGCCCTTTTGGCTTGGGTTGATAGGGGTTTTCCCCTATTTTAGGGGTAAAGTCCGTGTTCCGCTTTTTATAGTTTCGGGAAAAAATCCTAATTTTACATGCACCCACCCATGACTGAATGGCCCTAGAGGAGCGCTTCACTTTGACACCTCACTCGACCCATTCGGTCCACTAGGGACCCACCCCTGTCACAAAACGTCTATTCCCATACTCTTTTTAGGCATTCCCCGTATACATTAACATTGGAAGTCACTTGGTTGACATCGGACTACTTTCTGTCCGCGGAGGGATACAAAGGTTACAGGTTGCCGGAACTACTTTTGACCTCCACGTGACCTTGAGCTGGTGGCGCCCCCTGGCGCCCCAGAGGAGAAAGGCGATGGGGCGTCCCCTATACCTTTAACCTGGAAACAGCGCCCCCTGGTGGATGCAAGAGTTACCTCCCCCGGCAAAATAAAAATGGATAAGGGTAGACCCTACTACTGACTGGTTCAAAAGTTATTTATCCGACCGAACTCAACTAGTCTCCCTCGACAATACACTCTCATCCCCGTCAACCATCACATGTGGAGTTCCCCAAGGTTCGATTTTATGACCAATCTGCTTCTTACTCTATATAAATTACATCACCGCTGCTTCGGGTTTAGATATTACTTTATTTGCCGACGATACAAGTATTACTTACTCCTCCCCTGACCCAAACTTGCTGATTCAAGTGATAAACACAGAACTCAATCAACTATATGAATGGTTCTGCTGCAATAACTCTCGCTAAATATTAACAAAACAAAATGCATGCTTTTCAAACCATATCAATCGTCCGCCGTATTTTTTCCATCAATTAAAATTAACAACGAAGAGCTAGAATTCGTTGAAAGTTTCAAGTTTCTAGGAGTGTATTTTAATGCTAAACTTAACTGGCAAACCCACATCAATAAACTATGTTCTAAATTATCAAGGAACATTGGGATTATCAATAATATTAAGGAATGTATCAATAGAAATACCCTTGCCACCCTATATTACTCATTATTTTACTCATATGTTACATACTGTAACATAGTATGGGGAAATACGTTTCCAACCCACACTGCTCCTCTCACTATCCTTCAAAAACGCCTTGTTCGCATTATATGTAAAACTTCGAGACTCGCACACACTGAACCTTTATTTGCACAGCTAAATATGCTACTGTTGATAAAATCAACGATTACACAATTCTACTTTTAACTCATAAAGCCATACACCATTCCTTCTCGTTACCACTACACCTTCAGAACTACTTTACCAGATTACAACACGTTCATAACTATCCTACCCGACAGAACTACATAAACCTCTATAGACCGTTTTTCCGTACTCAATTGTCATTTTATACCGCTAGAATTAAGGGACCTCGAGTATGGAACAACCTAACTACTGACCGGAAATGTACAACTTCCATATCATTATTTAAGTCACGATTAAAATATCTTTTAACTCATAAGAATTATTCCTATCAACTCAGATAAATTCCAAGATACCGTCAAATTCCACATATTCTAACTTACTAACTCAACACTAATGTATACGCATGTAAATGTTGTGATAATACCTGCTCATGTTAATGTAATATGCCACATGTATAGTAGTTACTATAATTATTGTATACATGTAATATTATCTTTGTATATGTTACATTAATCTTTTACAAACAATAACCGATGTCTCATAACTTCACCTTAACTATATATAAATATTTATTTTCATATAATCGTGCAAAATTTAACATTTAATATATTTCCGGGATATAACAAGCCCCTAGGGGTTTTATTCCCGCCATCCGCAGCACTATATGTTTTATCATTGAATTGTACATTGTTTTTTTATATTGTTGTTATATGGTGAATAAATCAAATCAAATCAAATCACCTTACACGGTTCATTTGAACCACGGATGGTCCCTCTTTACCCCAACCACACGGATGGTCCCTCTTTACCCCAACCACCTTCCTTCACACCCATAAAATGCCCACTTTGGCTACTACTCCTACTGATGACGTCACCATGGGCCGCATCCTTCAAGTCGTGGTTTACAACACGAGGGCTACACCTTTGACACCTCACACGACGCATTCGGACCACGGATGGTCCCTCAATCGCTCAAATACACCTCACGCACCCCAAAACGCCCGCTTTCGCTACTACTCCTACTGATGACGTCACCGATGGCGTCACAGATGACGTGGACATCCCTCGAGTCGTGGTCTACACCACGAGAGCTTCACGCGGTCCATTTGGATCACGGATGGTCTCTCAATCGCTCAAACACAAACAATCACGCACCCCGAGAATGACCACTTTACTTAGTACATCCAACTGCGCATGCGCAGATTGACGCGACTTCCAATAAAAAACACGCCAGTCTGCCTCTATCCCACGAGAGCTTCACACTGATACCCCACGCGGTCCATTTGGACCAGGGATGGTCCCTCAATCACTCAACAGACCTCCATAAACCCACAAAATGCCTGCACATGCACAGATTGACGAAACCGGACGATACATTAGTCCAGTCGGATGCTCCTCCACGAGAGCTTCTAAATAAAACCTTATACGACCCAACCGTACCACTATGGGTGCCCAATGCTCATGCGCACAGTGAAGTTTTCACAAAATTTCACCGCTTGGCTTCGAGATCCCACCCATCGTGATCCAGGTGGTGACACGACAAAATAAGATGCCACAACTCAGGCCCGTAGGCTGGGGGGGTTCGGTGGGTGCGTACGCACCCCCCCGCAGAGCAGACCGAGTTCCGCTGCCGGGGAAAAAAAAATTCAGAGTGCACGGAAGGACCTTCATGCGGGCATCCATGGGCCAGGAGCGATTGACCTCCCTGGCATTGCTACACATTCAGTTGGAGAGGGCGGGGGCTCAGCCCCCCTGCCCCCCTCCCCCCAGTTTCAACAAAAGCTGGGTGACTTTTTCATGATTTTGGTCCTAATGTGACCAGATAAACAGGCCGGTTTTTGTAGGCTAGGTTTCACGGAGCGGTGACTTTGCACTGGAGGGGCACGTTGCTGTTTGGGTTAAATGCTCTGATTTGCTCATTCTTCTGTTCCGTTCACAATGACCAATAACTGTTTTAGATGTTAATTTACATAGAAATTGCATTCGCTTTATTGGACGATTATCTGCTTATCAAATTTAGAAATCAAAATTGCGTTCATATTATTTCCTTTTTGTGTTCACATATTTCTCTTCAAACACGTCAGCGCTGAAATGTTACTTTCTTCGAGATCACTGCGTATAGTTCGAATTTTGGAAAGGAAAAAATACTTCTTTTACATTCAAAAGTTATCAACTCAATTTTTCTTCTAAATGACGAGAAAAAATCACAAAAACAATCTCAAAATGCAGTTGATTATATAGTGATGATACGTAGTTTTGTATGCCGGAAATCGGCCAGAATGCGTCGACAGCCATCTAGGAGCGCGGAGCTTCCGGTGCCTAGGCGGCCCCTGGACCTTCGCCTAAAGTGCTATGATAGTCGAGCCCCCCCACTTTTTGGGAGCTTCCGCCGGCGCTGTACATTGTTATTCTTAACGTGATCAAGTCTTTGCTGGTTGACATATTTTCTTTACGACAGATAGCGGCGAAATATACAGTAATAAACATGGACCAGTTCCTTGATAATAGGATGGCTCAATCGGAGGAATTGTTGGTGTGATTTATCCATCTCTTTACCAGATCGTAATAAGTGTGAACTGAAGTGGCACAAATATATCGGCAGGCCGGTGTGGAGGCTAAGAATATCCCATATTAAGAGTGCAAGGACACTCTTCTCCAGATATCTCCAGAGGTCGGACACTCTTCACTCAATAAAAAGATAGGAAACGGGACACGTATCCCTACTCTTAGCCACCACACCGGAGTGAGGAGTTAATGATAATAATCTTGATCAAAG
The DNA here is from genome assembly GCA_036873755.1 of Hanleya hanleyi. Lineage (NCBI taxonomy): Eukaryota > Metazoa > Mollusca > Polyplacophora > Lepidopleurida > Hanleyidae > Hanleya > Hanleya hanleyi. The sequence goes on along the minus strand of JAVTVY010003076.1, from coordinate 6,294 downwards.
GGGGTTTCCCATGGTCGATTATATACTGAATTTATCAGTCGAAAAAAATGCAGTTGGCGGATATCGAAAATATGCTGTCAAAATGCGCCATATGGCATCTAAATTTTCAAAAAAAAATCCGGGGGGGGCATGCCCCCGGACCCCCCTAGCCGGGCTTCGCGCCTGTGGCGCTCGCATTAGGAGTTCCGGAATATTCTCTACCGAACCCCCCCGTTGCCAAACCAGCCTACGGGCTTGACAACCCATATCGTAAATGTCCAGGAGTGGCCTGGGTTTCCCAGTGGGACAAACATTGTACACTGAGCCAGTATGGGTCTATTCACCCCATCAAACCTACCTGAGCTTTACAAAAAAATTCACCGTTTAGCTTCGAGAACCCCCAAACCCCCATTGTGTTCTACAGCTCGAGACGAGAAAACAAAATGCCACAACCCATACCGCAAATCTCTAAGAATGGGTTTCCCAGTGGGACAAACATTGTCCACTGAGCCAGTTTGGGCCTATCGTCCCCATCAGACTAACCTGAACTTTTCAAAAAAAATCTCAACGCTTGGATTCGAGACCCCTCCCATCGTGTTCTACGTGGTCAGACGAAGAATACAAGATCCCACGCCCCATAGTAAAATCCACAAGAAAAACAATGACCACCCTTAATCCCATACATGCATTCCTCGTATAGATTAACATGCAAATGTTCGATCAGGACAGAGATTTCTCCTAGTCCGCGCTGTCTTCCATGCCTCCAGATGGCTTCACGATCGATGCCAAAAGGGGAATTCCCACAGCAGCGCCGCCACTTTGTCTGTTTAATTTTTGAGGAGATATACTTGACCGTGTGGTCACATTGATCATAGACTCGTAATAATAACATCATATAACACCTATAGATTATCTTTATTACTATAAGTCTTACTTCCCATGGTTTCATGTATTTTTTTCGTGCCAATACGGTTTCCCGTCTCTCACTGTAAGGCTATGTGGAGAAACTGAGGGTTCCCCACTTGCCATTTATGCTGGGCATCGTGCTGGCGATATTGTCGGGGACCCTGTTTGATAACATGTATTCCATTGATGCTTTGGAAAGGCAGATGAAGGCTTATTGACCATTATATTCTCACGGAGAAGGTCGGACTTTGCCGGAGATGACCGGACATTCCCGGAAATTGCCAAACATTCCCGAAAATTAAGACGCAGCGACCCCCGCGTATTTGTAGTCTCGGGACTACTTTGTGTCCGTGAAGGTTTCTCCCTGCGACCGCATCACCGCGGACTACTTTCTGTCCGCGGAGGCTTCTTCCCGCGACCGCTTCACCGCCAGACCGCATCACCGCGTAGGAATACATGCCTCAAATGTCATTTCCGATCACGTAACCGGAAGTGCCGGAACTATAGTGACCGTGACCTCTGTGACCTCCTCAATAAGCAAATTTTGAAGTCAATAAGGGGGATTTTCATGTTATATTACTTCAACTCTGATCACAAGCATGACGAAAAACGATCAGGTATCAAAACTGAGGTGGAAATGTCAAAGTTCATAATCACCGTAACCCAGAAATCAGGAAATAGTTTTGCTATATCTCAAAATCAGACCTGTGGATTTTCATCTACTTAAAGCAAGCTTATGGCAACAAAAATTAACTGAAGTATAAAAGTCAAGGTCATGGTTGACCAATAATCAGAAGTAAACTAAATTACATTCCTCAGTCACACACGGAATTAATACGATATTGTTATTTTATATTTAAAAATTCTAATTATATTTCAGGATGGCCGAATACGGTATCATATACAGAGTTATGACAGCAGCGGACGAGGACGAAGTCCGTTACATAATCAAAACCTGTCTTTTCACGGAAGAGCTGCTTTTTGGGAGCCGCAGATGCGAGTGGCCCAGCGAAAGCAGGTTGTGGGTTGACCCCACTGTTTCGGACAGCATCAGCGGCGGAGTTACTATAGTCGCTGTTGATGAGAAGACCAATAAAATAGTAGGCTTGCGGCTAAGCGTCATCACCTCGAGGAATGATTCAAGGAATCCGGTTTACCCTGACACGCACAAACTCTCTTCATCGGCAAGAGCCTACGAAATCTTATATGAAGGTATCAACTTATTTGAGCGATACAATGTTGACACGGTGATCTGTTTTCGCGGCCTCTGTGTAATCGATGGATACAAGCGGAGAGGCATAGCCACAAAGATGGTGGAGAAATGCCTGAATATCATTGCTGAAAAGCGGATCTCCTGCGTCGTTCAGGCCGAGGCGTCCAGTAGTTTTTCAAGACGCCTCTTTAACAAACTGGGATTCGAGAATTTACGGGAGCTTAACTTCAAAGACATAATTGTTGACGGTAAACCCTACCTGATAGCTTCATCGGAAAACCCCTCCTACTCCGCTCATGTTAAAGAGATGAAGATTTAGGCTTAATCGATTCATTCAATAAGACACCCAAATGATATCGTCTCATATGAGTTTCCAACATTCTACAAGGTAAAAGGAGAAATTTCAAACCTGTTGCAGAAATATTGGAGATAAGTGTGAAAAGAACTTGTATTGATTAACTTCATGACAATTCGTTTTACTGGAGGTGGTCAAGAGAACCGTAGAATGATTCCCTCGTATCAGTAAAGAGATTCACTAAAATATAAGATGGCGGCAGAGCCAAAAATTATACATTACCTCCATTCAAATGGAATTTGACAATTCTTAATTTTTTTTCTGCCCTCATTTCTTTACTTTTCACATACAGTATTGAACTATTTTGAAAATAACATATTTCAAGTTTACTGATTGAAATTAATTGTTAATGATTGAGTCTACGAAGGAATGGGTTTCATTTCGTCTCACCGATGATACTGCTGATCTGAGAAGATAATCTATATCCTTCAGTACAACACAATGGTTCCTCTAACTCCATAAAATCAAATGACATATCAATCAAAAGATAATCTCCTGTATTTTATGGGATGTACAGCCATCATAAATGTGTTCCACACACATTGTAATTAACAAGACGAAGATGTAATCATCGCTATGATACCATACCGCTCTGAACACAATGATTTTACTGGCGGGGAACTCAGCTGTATTTCACACGGCGCCACCTATCACCCACAAAAGACGAATATCTGGAGGGAGATAATCCTGTTCGAAAGTTGTTCCCAAAGCATCAAGTCACATGTTCGCCCCATTTAAACGAGTCAATGAAATTATATGTATTTAACTATTTTGACCTAGGTATCTCAGACATCAGACATGTCAGTTTCAAGGGGCGCAAGACTGGGGGATTCTACGAGAGACCAAAACGTTTTTCTTCAGAAAAATCATATTACAAACCGTCTATCACATTTGAAAACAATCAAACCGGCGGCAGTTCACAGGAAAGTGATATGATTTTTTTTTTTTTTTTTTTTTTGATGGGGGCACTTCGATGCCCACCAAGGAATCATTTCAATCGATCGCTATCTGGAGGTGTGTCTTCGTTATTGCGCCAATGTCGGATGTCACGGGACCAATCAATGTGACTATTTGGGAACGCCCTAATACACTCAGATAGCGCCCGTTACCGTATGGCTAAGACCAGAAGTTTCTACGTATAATCGTGCCATGCGTTCGGATGATGGAGGCTGCCCACTCAGCAGTAGGCCTACACTTTGGAGCTGATTCAAAATACTACATTAGCTAGAATAGCTTCGTTCTTGAGGAGATTTTATATTCTAGTGTATGCTTGATCAGATTTGTTTATGCATAGAGTCTTTTGATTTATTGACAGAGGAATTATTGTGTACAATGGCTGCCTACTGATTACCGGTTATGCGTCCTGCATTTGCTCGCAATAAATAATTTCGAGACCCGTAATTCCGGTTGCTACTCCATGTAAGAGATCACGAGAATTCTCTGTGTCACCGTATACAGTGGATCTTCGTGACTGATGAAGGTCTCTCTGTGTGGAATCATATATGTACATGTGTATGATTTATTCTAAAGACAACACTTTCATTGAATCATGTACATGTAACAGCTATGGTTGGAAATATTATGAGGACCATTCTCCCTTTTAAGACGACAGTGTTAAAATGACACATATGGAGGACTATTCTTCTACCAGGGCGACACTACATAAGATATGTATATTTTCTACAGCGACACTCTAAAAACGACACTTTCATTGAATTGTGTAACAGCGATGCTTGGAAATATTATCAGGTATATTCTCACTTCTAAGACGACAGTGTTAAAACGACACATATGGGAGCAGGACTATTCTGCTGCCAGGGCGACAGTCTGGAAATCGACACTTCATATGATATTAATATTTTCTAAAGCAACACTCTAAAAACGACACATTCATTGAACCGTGTAACAGCGATGATTTGAAATATTATCAGGTCTATTCTCACTGCTAAGACGACAGTGTTAAAACGACACATATGGGAGCAGGACTATTCTCCTGCTAGGGCGACAATCTGGAAAACGACACTTCATATGATATGTATATTTCTAAAGCGACACTCTAAAAACGACACATTCATTGAACCGTGTAACAGCGATGATTTGAAATATTATCAGGTCTATTCTCACTGCTAGGACGACAGTGTTAAAACGACACATATGGGAGCAGGACTATTCTCCTTCCAGGGCGACAGTCTGGAAAACGACACTTCATATGATATGTATATTTTCTACAGCGACACTCTAAAAACGGCACATTCATTGAACCGTGTAACAGCGATGATTTGAAATATTATCAGGTCTATTCTCACTGCTAAGACGACAGTGTTAAAACGACACATATGGGAGCAGGACTATTCTCCTGCCAGGGCGACAGTCTGGAAAACGACACTTCATATGATATGTATATTTTCTACATCGACACTGTAAAAACGACACATTCATTGAACCTTGTAACAGCGTTGCTTGGAAATATTATCAGGTCTATTCTCACTTGTCGGACGAAAGTGTTAAAACGACACATATGGAGGACTATTCTCCTGCCAGGGCGACAGTCTGGAAAACGACACTTCATAAGATATGTATATTTTCAACAGCGACACACTAAAAACGACAATTTCAGTGAACCGTATAACAGCAATACTTGGAAACATTATCAGGACCATTGTCACTTCTGAGACGACAGGGTTAGAGCGGCACATATGAGGGAGCAGGATTATTCTCCTGCCAGGGCGACAGTCTGATGAACAACACTTCTTTAGATATGTATATTTTCTACAGCGACACACTAAAACGACACTTTCACTGAATTATGTATTGTAAGCATGGTAGTAGCATAGAAAAACCCGAACAGGTTCCATTGACCTGGCGTAAGAATCTGCGGTAGAGGTCAAATGCATTATAGTCCATGCAAAGGTGTGCGCCGTCTCAAAAAAAAAAATACGCAGTCTCATAGAATTAGTGCATCTTGTAGTATGACGTCATGTGGTGGGCAAGGGCATGTATTCTTCCGCGGTGATGCGGCCTGGTGGTGATGCGGCCGCGGGAAAAAGCTTCCGCGGTGAAGGAGTAGTCCCCAGACTTCAAATACGGTGCATGGTCCGATTGGGTCGAGTGAGGTATCAAAGTGAAGCATTCGTGAAGGGGCATCCAGTCATGGATGGGTGCATGTAAAATTATTTTTTCCCGAAAATATAAAAAGCGGAACACGGACTTTACCCCTAAAATAGGGGGAAAACACCTACCAGCCCTAGCCAAAAGGGCTAATATCGGTCCCCGGCTTATTGGGACCTGCCTATCAAGTCAATGGGTGGGTGCATGTAAAATTAGGATTTTTTCCCGAAAATATAAAATAGCGGAACACGGACTTTACCACTAAAATAGGGAAAACCCCCTATCAACTCTAGCAAAAAGGACTAATATCGGTCCCCGGGCTTCTCCGAGCCTGCCTTTCAAGTCAATGGGGTGGGTGAACGTAAAATTAGTAATGTTTTTTCCGAAACTATAAAAAGCGGAACACGGACTTTACCCCTACAATATGGGTCTGTATTATACGATATAAGGGAAAATATCTGTATGGTTTGTTTTTTTGACTTTTACTATGGGTTGTGGGGTCTTGTTTTTCACGTCTCGCCAAGAAAAACACGATGGGCGGGGTCCTGGAGCGAATCGGTGAAAATTTTCGAAAAGTCACAGAGGTCTGTATATAGGCCCATATAGTTCCATACTGGCTATGGGAGGTATACATGTAGGTCCAACCTGGGAAATTCACAGACGTTCATTGTGCTATGGGTTGTTTGGATTAGTTTTTCACGTCTAGTGATTTAGAACACGATGGGAAGGGTCC
>JAVTVY010003075.1:0-36584 GCA_036873755.1 Hanleya hanleyi | reverse complement strand
ACCGAAGAGACTCGGAAGTGAACGACATTGCGGGAAAAACCCCACAGACAGGTCAGTACATGTGCTATCATGTTCACACTCCGTCACCGAAAAGACTCGGACTGAAGATGGGGGTGGTGGTGGTGGTGGGAGCTCCCGTGTGGCAGAGCTCTTGGATCGGAGCTCTTGGAGCTCAAAGCGTGTGGAGTTCAGAGCTCGGAAGTGACATTTGCATATGACCTCTGCGAGGTCACTTCCGCTTCCGTTCACGTGACCGGAACTGACCTTTGACCCCGGCGCGCAATTTTATCCGGTATTGTTAGCGCGCGCCGGGGTCAAAGGTTAGTTCCGGTCACGTGAACGGAAGCGGAAGTGACCTCACAGAGGTCATATGCAAATGTCACTTCCGAGCTCTGAGCTCCACACGCTTTGAGCTCCAAGAGCTCCGATCCAAGAGCTCTGCCACACGAAAGCTCCCACTACCACCACCACCACCGGGCGAGGTCCGCCATCTTCAGTCCGTGTCTTTTCGGTGACGGAGTGTGAACATGATAGCACATGTACTGACCTGTCTGTGGGGTTTTCCCCACAATGTCGTTCACTTCCAAGTCTCTTCGGTCACTTCCCGAAAAGACACGGAGGTGGCCGAAGAGACACGGAGGTGCCCGAAGATGTCACGGAGGTCACCGAAGATGTCACGGAGATGCCCGAAGAGACACGGTCACCGGAGATGTCACGGAGATCACCGAAGAGACACGGAGGTGCCCGAACATGATACCAGCTAGCGTGCTATAAAAGGGAAGCGGCCTGGCCGTTTCATCAGACACTCTGTCAACCACCAAGATGTTCACTTGTACTACGTGCTCGAAATCATTCACTCGTCTGCACGACTTGCGCCGCCATGAGGCTACCAAGCACGAAAGAACCGCCCGGTATAGATGTACGATATGTACACAGTCCTTTCAGCGCCCGGATCATTTACAGCGCCACACACGTGCACGCCATGAAGTACCCAAGCGTCCATGCGAAGAATGTGGTCGGCTTTTCAAACTGACCAGTCAGTTGCTGTGACACCAACGCACACGACACCCTGTTCCGCAGCCACGTTTGCAGGTAGAAGAACCCGTAGGCATCAATATCGAGACATCGCACGAGGGCCGATGATGATGTCGCCCTAATTCAACAATCAAATTCCGACGACAAGACCTTGGGCCAGATTTTGTACGACGTGGAGGGCAAAGTACACTTCGTGGACGAACCCATAAATGTTCCTAGCGATCTGTTACACGAAGACCATCCAGTGAGTGACATCTATCAGCGCCATTGGCCCATGATCCGGCACTGTTTCTACCGTCATTGCCCTATTCAAGATATCTACAATTTCCGACTGACTGACCTCACCCGTCTACGCAGCTACGTGGAAGCCATCTTCAACGATCAAACTACGGCCTTCAAGTTGAATCTGGCGCTTTGTTATGTGCTGCAGCATAAGGACACAGACCAAGCCCGATATTTTTACCCGAGCAGTAACATCCGGGTGTTTGACCAACCGTTTACCATCATTAACAGGCGTCGCTAGAGGCGATGCTGGAGAAACTGGACACCGTGGATCCCTTGGAATGGGCCCAACAACAACGCCCCAACACACAATGGGTCGTAGAGAGGGTGACCAATGCCACGTTTTTCGTTACCAAGCTGACCGACTACCCCCATCGGCTGAATGCGTCACTCATGCACTGATGAATACCATAACATGCCGTACATACTCTATATGTCTACATGCTGATCGTTGACGGTACGGAGGTGACCGAAGAGACACGGAGGTGACCGAAAATGTCACGGAGGTCACCGAAGAGACACGGAGATCCATCCGGGTTTACACGGGAACAGCCGGGTAGTTACGGAGGTGACCGAAGAGACACGGAGGTGACCGAAGATGTCACGGAGGTGCCCGAAGAGACACGGAGGTTACCGAAGATGTCACGGCTCGGCCCTCGACTTGGGGATAGTTGAACTGAGTGTGCTAAAAATAGATCACCAGCTAGCGTGCTATAAAAGGGAAGCGGCCTGGCCGTTTCATCAGACACTCTGTCAACCACCAAGATGTTCACTTGCACAACTTGCCAGAAGCAGTTTACTCGTCTGTACGACTTGCACCGCCACAAGGCCTCCACCCACAACGATGCACGGTATACTTGTATAACCTGCGCACGGTCATTTAATCGGAAGGATCCTTTACTGCGCCACGAACGCTCATTCCACGAGGGCGCGACGGAACACTGTAAGGATTGTGGTCAACTCTTCAAACGACGAAGTCAGTTAAGACGCCATCAGCGTTTGATTCATGCTCCGTCTCTACGGTTTGGGCGACAACTTTCCACTGAAGAGGAGCCGCGGAAGGTCAGACCCAGTGAAGATGAGCCCGGGGAGACGAACGCCACTGGTGATGCGATGACGGAGAGCCCGCCTATACCCACAGTTCAGAAGAGCCTGGATATCCAGCCGGACCCCACCGTTACGGTTTCGAGTCATACGCCTGACAACATCGAACATTTTCTGGACGAGCCCATAAATGTTCCTAGCGATCTGTTACAGGACGCCCATCCAGTGAGTGACATCTATCGGCGCCATTGGTCCATGATACGGCAATGTTTCAACCGTCATCGCCCTATTCAAGATATCTACAATTTCCGACTGACGGACCTCGCCTGTCTACGTAGCTACGTGGAAGCCATCTTCAACGACCAAACTACGGCCTTCAGATTGAATCTGGCGTTTGGTTATGTGCTGCAGCATAAGGAGACAGTCCAAGTCCGATACTTTTACCCGAGCAGTAATATCCAGGTATTTGACCAACCGTTTACCATCATTAACCGGGTGTCGCTAGAGACGATGCTGGAGAAACTGGACACCGTGGGTCCCTTGGAATGGGCCCAACGACAACGCCCCAACACCAAGTGGACAGTGGAGAAGGTGACCAATGTTACCTTTTTCGTTACCAAGCTGACCGACCACCCCATCGGCTGAATGCGTCACCCATGCACTGATAGATACTCAGAATGCACAAACAACTATCTGAGGATATGTTGCTTGAATGGTATCCTGGCCTGCCCGACGATGATTAGAATAAACGGTTCAGAGCGAACATGACCGAAGATGGAACTTTCTGAAATGGAGACTTCTGATTGGACAAGAATACATCTAACGGACAGGAACGAATATGACAAATGCAAATGGTGTCCTCTGATTGGACAAGAGTCTTCTTGAATTGTAAATATACCCAACGCGGCTCCCCCAGCGTGGGTATGATGTAACATTGGGGAGAATAAACTATATGAAAAAACTTGTTGTTGTTGTTGTTCTCTCATGGCTCATCCTTGTTGTTGTTGTTGTTGTTGTTGTACTCTCTCCGGTCTGTTAAGGCGTAACGACGGACGTCACTGCATTTCGAAGAATGAGTGACAATTCCGTGGAATATCTAGAAAATCAGAGCTTCTGAGCTATTTCACCAGGGCGTTGAATCATTGAGCTTGGTGTTGGCGGGCGTTGCTACAAGATGACACCTCACACGACGCATTCGGACCAAGGATGGTCCATCTCTACACCAAATACCTTCCTTCACTGCCCCAAAATACCCGCTTTCGCTACTACTCGTACTGATGACGTCACCAATGACGTCACAGATGACGCGGACATCCCTCAAATCGGGATGTACACCCGAGAGCTACAACATGACACTTCCCTAGACACATTCGGACCAAAGATGGTCCCTCTCTACCCCAAATACCTTCCTGTACTGCCCTAAAATGCCCACTTTCTCTACTACTCGTACTGATGACGTCAACGATGACGTCACAGGTGACGCGAAAATCCCTCAAATCGGGATATACACCCCGAGAGCTACAACATGACACTTCCCTAGACACATTCGGACCAAAGATGGTCCCTCTCTACCCCAAATACGTTCCTTCACTGCCCCAAAATGCCCACTTTCGCTACTACTCGTACTCATGACGTCACCGATGACGTCACAGGTGGCGTGGGCAGCCCTCAAATCGGGGTCTACACCCCGAGAGCTACAAGATGACACCTCCCACGACGCATTCGGACCAAGGATGGTCCCTCTCTACCCCAAATATCATCCTTCAGTGCCCTAAAATGCCCACTTTCGCTACTACTCGTACTGATGACGTCACCGATGACGTCACAGGTGACGTGGGCAGCCCTCAAATCGGGGTCTACACCCCGAGAGCTACAAGATGACACCTTCCAGGACGCATTCGGACCAATGATGGTCCATCTCGACCCCAAATACCTTCCTGTACTGCCCCAAAATGGCCACTTTACTTACTACAACCAACTGCGCATGCGCAGATTGACGCGACTTGCACTTAAAAACACACCATTCTGACTCTAACCCACACAAGCTTCACTTTGACACCTTCCACGACCCATTCGGACCCATAGCGGTCCATCTCTACCCCAAACACACACCCACATACCCCCCAAAATGCCCGCTTTCTATACTACGGCCAGACTGCGCATGCGCAGACTATTGAAAACGGACGAACCATTAGTCCAGTCGGATGCTCCTCCACGAGAGCTTCAAAAATAAGACCTCATACGACTTTTCCAAAAAATTCACCGTTTCGCTCCCGGACCCTTCCCATCGTGTTCTAAATGACGAGACGTAAAAAACAAATCCAGACAGCCCATATCACAATGAACGTGTGTGAATTTCCAAGGTTGAACCTATACCCCCATATAGCCAGTATGGGACTATATGGGCTATATGGTACTTTTCCAAAAATTTCACCGTTGCACTCCGAGACCCTTCCCATCGTGTTCTAAATGACTAGACGTGAAAAACAAATCCAAGCAACCCATATCACAATGAACGTGTGTGAATTTCTCAGGTTGAACCTATACCCCCATATAGCCAGCCTATAGGCCTATATACAGGCCTACCCGGTACTTTTCCCAAAAATTTCACCGATTCGCTCCGGGACCCTTCCCATTGTCATTTTCTTGGCGAGACAAGAAAAACGAGACCCCACAAGCCATAGTAAAGCCCACAAAATTGTTTGACCACCCCTCCCCCCCATACAGGCATTTTCCCTTATATTGTATAATACAGACCCCTGTTGTAGGGGTAAAGTCCGAGCTCCGCTTTTTATATTTTCGAAAAACAATCCTAATTTTACATGCACCCATCCCATTGACTGGATAGGCAGGCCCCAATAAGTCCGGGGACCGATATTAGCTCTTTTGGCTAGAGTTGATAGGTGTTTTCCCCTATTTTAAGGGTGAAGTCCGTATTCCGCTTTTTATAGTTTCAGGAAAAAATCCTAATTTTACATGCACCCACCCCATTGACTTGATAGGCAGGTCCCGATAAGCCCGGGAACCGATATTAGCCCTTTTGGCTAGAGTTGATAGGTGTTTTCCCCTATTTTAGGGGTAAAGTCCGTGTTCCGCTTTTTATATTTTCGGAAAAAAATCCTAATTTTACATGCACCCACCCCATTGACTTGATAGGCAGGCCCCGATAAGCCCGGAGACCGATATTAGCCCTTTTGGCTAAGGTTGATAGGTGTTTTCCTCTATTTTAGGGGTAAAGTCCGTATTCCGCTTTTTACAATTTCGGGAAAAAATCCTAATTTTACATGCACCCACACATGACTGAATGGCCCTAGAGGAGCGCTTCACTTTGATACCTCACTCGACCCATTCGGTCGACTAGGGACCCACGCCTGTCACAAAACGTCCATTCCCATACTCTTTTTAGGCATTCCCCGTATACATTAACATTGGAAGTCACTTGGTTGACATGGGACTACTTTCTGTCCGCGGAATGACGGCATTACCACCAGACCGCTGAAGAATACAAAGGTTACAGGTTGCCGGAACTACTTTTGACCTCCACGTGACCTCCAAAAACCTCCACGCCACCTAGCGCGACAGGCGCCACAGAGGTGAAAGGCAATGTGGCGTCCCCTATACCTTTAACCTGAAAACAGCTCCCCCTGGTGGATGCAAGAGTTATCTCCCCCGGCAAAATGATACCCTTCGTCACCTCTCTATACTACTGATCTCTTATCCTTAGAACGTGGAATAAGCCGCTCTTGGGGCACTAATTCCATGATATCTGAAACAGTCGTATTCAGATATGCACTACTCGCGCTACGGATGGCGTTTAAATGTGTCGTGATTTGATTAATCACATTGCATTGTGGGACAGTTTGGACAGAAGAGGCCCTACATAGGCCAAATGGCTCAACATCCAGCAACTCCGGTAAAGGAATCTTAAACGTGTTTGCCAAAAACTCTTTTGCTGGATATATCTGTTCACGCTCTTGAAACAAAATTCCATAGCTTGGTCTCTGGACCGTTTTCTCCGAACCGATGAGGCAGAATTGGGATATCAAAAGGAGGATGATGAACGTCAGGTCAGCCATACTGTCAAATATACCTATGAAAGACGTAAAGAAAAGAGGATTCTAAGAAGGTAAGGAAGAGGCGAGAATGAAGATATGTAGGATTTACCAAATAGAAGAATGATCAATCCTTATTAGCACTATTAACACATGAACCAGCCATGTTAGGGGTATGGTATCCTACAAGAGATCTAAGGAGCTTTAGGTGCATAGAATATAAGACAATTTGGTTGACCCTTTCATTATCTAAAATATACCCGATTACTTATGAAAGTATTTCAGCCTTTATGGTCGTTTTCTGCTGCGCCCTGATTCTGTTTTATTCAGGTGAAACTGTTCGATTAGACCATCCGGTTTAATGTTTTCCGGTGGTTCCCACGTTTTAACAGGATGTCCTACCCATTTAACTAAGTACTTTTTTGTCTTCCCAAAATATTTAGTTTTTAACAACTTCTCTATATACCACTTTTGAGTGTCATCTGTTTTCATTGCTTGTGTTTGCGGATCGGGTGGAGGGATTGGAAGTTGTTTACTCTGAGACGCTTGTGGTGTTGAGTTAATGGGCAAGTCTTTCGTATCGGGAGGAGCTACTGGTACAGATGAGTCTTTTGTACGGTTGCAGTAAGTCCCAATCTTTTTTGATTTCATCAGTTGATTCCTGAAACCAAATTTGAGCATGGTTCGCCAAATTAAACGGGAAATATGTAACTTTTCCCCATTGTTTAGTTCATGAAAAGCGCAAAATCTGTCGAACATTTCTAACCAACATTTTGAGTTTTGAGCACCATCCCCTCGGAATTTGTCCAGAGAAATAATTTGATCTGGCATATTGAATTCCGCAGTTGAATCCAGCGTACTGCCAAGGATATCTCCTTCTTGTTGTTCTGGTGTTAATTCCGTCTCCACTGGTTCAATTGTCGGATCGCTGATCTTGCGCGGCTTGCTGTCGTTGTTGGTGTTGCTGTTGTTGAAGCTTTCTTCGCTCTAATGTCGCTCTCAATAGTCTCGGGGTAAAATTCAACGGTGTCCGACCTTTGTCAGTCATGTGATCAGTGAGAGGTTGGAATCTAGCCCGATCTCCACCAAATATAGTAATCGTAACTTTACCTATAAACACAAGAACGCCGTGTTACGATCCAATCCAGAGAACATAGTTTATTCGCAGTGTGCATGTGTACCGTTACAGTACCATGCCACTGTCCTTTACAGTGCTCTGGTTGGTAAGGCGAGTGATCGTCAAACACTGTGATTGGTTAAGTACACGTTAAGACAGGTTTCCAGCGTCGGCAATAATCACCGTTGCCCCAACAGAGTCTAACGGAGATTTCATTGTATTCTAATAACCCGCGAGTCGGCTAATCGGAATACAATTAACATTTAATCTTTTGAAAGTCTCGGACACTGGTTCTGCCGATTATATTTCTAAAACAAGGTTTACTGATTAATAAACTAACATAAAATAAATGTACATATTAACCTACAATGTTTTCATCATAACACTATGAGGAATTTACTCTGGAGATTAGCTAGAACTTCTTACGAATTGGGGCTTCTCAGTACTTGTTTTGCTTGGGGAAGGGTACTTCTGTCAATGTGGCGGGTTGTTTCAACGACCTTGCTTTTTGTGAGGTCCAGCCAATCAGCGAGTACTGTAGGTTCAAATTTTTCTCGCTTAGACCAATCAAAACGTACTGTTCCAAAGCAGACAGGACTATCCTCTGGTCGGCCTTCAGATTTATATTTCTCGGCTCTCTATATTTAGGTCCCTTCATCAGGAGTAATCTTAGGTCCTTATCACTCAACACATCAAGGTCATCAGTCACAACATGTTTGCATGGTGTATAGATAAAGTTCGACGATTCACAATCACAACTATAGCCCCCCGACGTGTAGAAGTTCCAGTCAAACTCCTTGACAGCATTAGAGTAATTGAATATTTTGGTGGCTATAGATTTAGTATACTTATATGCAAGGAGGTTCTGTGAATAGTTTGTATTTCAGTGAGGCTTTGATTATGACCGTTCATGACCTTGCTTTGCTATCATTTGAATTGCGTAGGTTCTTCGGACCTGTCATACCATTATTTTTTATGTGTAGCCATACTGAAATAAGGAAATGCAGGGTTCCGGCCACAGGGACAGCTTTTCCACCAGCAGAATCCATGGTTTAAAATACAATCATCTATTCGGTGACTCATTAGGCAACCGTCATTGACTAACATAATCCAAAGGCCTATTAGTACCGATTAACAACATCAGTACCAACTTCCAAACATAAATTTCAGTATACCTAAAAATAGGCTAGTTTCGGTCAAAAAATTTCAAAGATGCCGGCAAGACATCACGATGTTCCGAAATTATCAGATCCTTATTGCTCATCAGTATTCTTAATCCATATAGTTTTTGTTAAGTTTGTTATCTGGAGTATCATGTATTTCAGTGACGCTTTGATTATGACCGTTCATATGAAAACCATGAGGCTATTGAAATTCATGGGTGCACACATCCCGTATTCACGGGTTAAGCGCGATTAGACATAGGTTACGAAACTCAATGCCATATGTCTTGTATATCCAACATTCGTATTTTGCTATCAGCATGCGATATGTATCGCCAAATTTGAGAAAATTTGAGTGGATATAACTTTGGTTTATAAGATGAATAAAATGCTACTAGGCGATCTCTCTATACGTCATAAGTTGGACCCACTGGAATATTGCTACTAAACTTCTCCAACCATGGCTGCGGGCTGCTCACTAACGCCTGTCCAAAGTCTGTCCATTGGTGTTGCGTTAATGTGGAGAGGAGGATTAGTAGAACTCTTAGGGAATCATAACCCATCGACGCCTTAACCCTATCTGGCCTAGGCTTTTGGGGACCTGTTGTGGCCTGGGGGAGGGGGGCGAAATGCTCCGCCCCCCCCACTCTAATTATTTTTCTTACCCATTGAGCTAGGAGGCTGAAACTTACCACACTATATCCTTGGGTTAAGCTCTACCAGAAAATGCAAAAAAAATCCAAGATGGCCGCCTTGATGACGTCACAGTGACGTCATTTTCAAAAACGGCATTTTTTGGTCGATTTTTCGGTCGGATTTTCCGAATTTTTTATTTATGCAATTTCTCCGCAAAAACTGCATGATAAATTAGTAAATATTAATGTGATGTGAAATAAAATAGTTTTTGCCCGCTTTTCATCTCGGAAAAGCAGATATTTTGAAGAAATATGACAAAAACATCACTTTTCTGGGACCCCATGTGGTCATCTTGAATTTTGCCATGATCCTCTGCTCGGGGGGTTATGCAAATAGGCTCAAAATGACCCCAATATGATAAACTATAAAGTCACAGAGTTTCAGCTCTCCGTCTTTTGTCGTTCCGGAGATAGCGCAGAAAATTTGGTAAGGGGGGGGGGTGGCATTTTTATGTTATGAAACATAACAAATCTGAACCTTCTTCTGTCCCATTTAGAAGTCGAATAACTTGTGTTTACCCTGTTTAGCTCTGGTATCTTTGTTTGGTAAGATACGATACTTTAATCTGCAGTTGGGAGAGTAGATTTGCATGAAATATTATAAAATCATCACTCTTTTGTCTGTCTAAATCTGAGGTGCGACGTTTGAGATTTTTTTTTGATTGAAATTGTAGTTTAAGGGCCGCTTCCCATTCGGATTTCGCGGCCCATCAACTCAATGTTTTATTCGAATTTCGCGGTACATTACTTTGTTTATTGAATATCTTTTCCAGCGCTAAATATATAAATAAATAGATAAATAAATAAATAGATAAATAATAAATAACAATGAGAGATTAGTAGGAGATATAAATAGAAGTAAATAAGAATCGCTATATGTACAAGTTCGTAAGTCTCTTTTTTGGTTTTTGGTTAAGTTATACTGGTAAATATGAGTTCACTGTAATCGCGTGTATGATTCCTTGGTCTTGGTATCCCTTTGTACGCACAAAGCCGTCCAGAAAAAACTGGGAGAACCAAGGGCGTCTTCAGGATTTTTCGGATCGACTTCACTAACGACGCCGTTGGGAACAGGGTGGGTTCTTCCAGAAATCTGTGCCTGTAACAATTGCTTGGAGTGTGTATTGGGGCACAGGGCGGCAGGTCTACATCCTATATTGCGTGAAAGTCAAAGGATCATATTCTGTGTTTTAAGGCGTCAGTTCGGTGTCATCTATGGGGTAGCGTGTCGGTGTGGTCTAGGGTCGAGTATTCTGATTCTGGGTGTTCTTGCTATGCGGCGTTGTCACTCAAGGCGCTGTTGGTATTCCTGTAATCGTCATCCATCTTCTGTTTCAGGTCTTGTCCAACTCGTCTGTGGTCTTCGGTGTGCCTGTATCATATGAAATAGAAGGCTTGTAGTCATTCTTGTTTTCTATTGTTTTTCGATGCAATAATTTGATATATCTTCCCCCCAACAACAGGCACGCCCCGACCGTCAGTCACATAATATGAATACCAATATATAATTAAGTGAGTAAATAGATAAACAAATGAATAAATAACTAAACATTTCGATAGATTCAGTACTAGGTGAATACACAAATAAACGGCTCTGTATTATTTCTGTATGCATTATCGTTTGATGGCCATAAAGAATTTGTAGGACAATGAGATAGACGGCCCTCAGTATCAAGGTAACTCCGCCATCACCATTTCCTATATTTTATGCCGAATACTGCTCGCTATATGCGATTTGGCCGTGCTAATGTTGTCATGAATTCAATTAGATTTGGCCATCGTTTGCTTTGTAGGACAGTGGAACAAACGGCCCTCAATATCAAGGTAACTCCGTTGTTGCCATGCCTATTTTATTTCTAAATGTGTCTGTGACATTTTGGCCGGATGTTATGTATGGATAGTTTATTATGGCCATAATGTTTTGTATGGCTATGGTGCACACGGCCCTCAATATCAAGGTAACTCCGGTGCAACCATACCATTTGTTGAAGTCAGAAGAATGATTTGGCCTCTATCAAATCGTGTCATAGTACTTGGTGTACTAGTAGTTGATTATGTGGAAAAATGAGAAGAAAAAAAAGAAGAAAAAAAAAAAAAAGTGCTGACTGCGCATGTACGGCGGTAGTATTATATACTGGAGTAATAACCAGCAGTTTTGATAAAATTTATTAAGGACTTGAATACCTGACTTCTAATGGGGGGCTTAGGGTTTAATAACGCTGGTAATGTTAAGGGAGTGTTGAATTTTTTTAATTCGTTTCTAAGTGCCACACGTTGTTGGCTGTGGATTGGGCATTCAAGTAGGACGTGTTCTATTGTTTCTTCTACATTGTTGCATGCGGTACAGGGTGGTGAGGTGTTTTTCAGAAGCATGGACAGATGTGATTTAAGTCCGGTTTTACCTAGTCTTAATCTGGTGATTATGCGGTCATCACGTTTATTGTCTAACTGGAATCCCTGGGCTTGTCTTTTCTCTCCATCAAGGATTTTATGTAACCACCGTCCACGTTCTTCTTCGTTCCATTCCTTTTGCCACTTGCTATCTATTTTGCGTCTAATGATAGTGTTGAGTTCTTTATATCCTAATCCTATTGGCACATCGTGTGTAGTTTTAGCAAGACTGTCTTTGGCAGTTTTGTCGGCTGCTTCGTTACCTCTGATGTTGACATGCGCGGGTACCCATGCTAAAATGGCGTCTATACCCTCGTTGTGTATTTGTGTACATATACATTCTATTTTGTGTATGAGATCAGGTCTACTGTCAGATATAGAATTTTGGATGGATGTGAGCCCACTAAGGGAGTCACTGAGTATCACCGCACGGATTGGTTTGTGCTCGATGATCCATTCGAGAGCCTTAATTATAGCAATCAGTTCGCTAGTGTATACAGACATATTGTCTGGAAGTTTGAAACCATTTTGTATGTTGAGCTCAGGTATAACAAAAGCTGATCCTGTGTTATTACTTGTGTTTTTCGATCCGTCTGTATAGATTTTTAAGTAATTTTTCCAGTTTTGGATGCTGTCTATTCTTTTTAGTTGTGTCTTACATGCTGATTGGTAGGCGATGGACCCATAATCTATTTTTGACCTGATTAAGGTTTGGTATAATTTTTTCAGACTATATTTACTCGGTCCCCAGTTTGTCCCAGACACACACCTCATGAGGTTCAGGTCTTTATTGCACCGGAGGACTAGTTGGTCGATGTGGTCTTTCCATGTGAGTTTTCTGTCAAAGATCATACCTAGGTATTTACCACTATTTCTGAATTCAATTTTCTGACCTCCTAGTGTTAGTTTAACGTCAATGTGTTTATTGTTTGAAAATATAATGCCCGTTGTTTTTAGGGAGGAAAATTTGAAGCCCCATTTATCCGCCCAGCCGCTAATTGTATCTAGTGTATTTTGCATTATACCTGACAAATTTTTTATGGAACGTGCGGTTTTCCAGAGGGCAGAATCGTCAGCAAATAGAGACTGTTCTACTTCCGGATGTTTCGTGTCAATTTCATTGGCTAGGCCATTGATGAGGATGTTAAAAAGGGTGGGGCTTATGACGCTTCCCTGAGGGGTACCGTTGTCTAATTCATGGTCGGTGGATAAGGTGTTTCCTATGCGAACTTTAAAATTTCTATTGTTTAGGAAGTTTTTTATCCAGTGTTGCATTCTTCCCTTAATTCCAAGTTTGCTTAATTGAATAATTATGCCGTCCTGCCATACAAGGTCAAATGCTTTTTCTATGTCTAGGAAGATACCTAGTGTGTACTGATGTTTGGCATTCCCCTTTTTTATTGAGTGTTGTAATCTGGCTATATGGTCTAACGTACTTCTGTTCTTGCGAAAGCCGCTTTGAGTTTTGTTTAATAAGTTGTTGTTTTCTATATGAAATTCCAGTCTATTCTTTACCATGGTTTCCATTATTTTGCATAGATTTGAAGTGAGAGAAATTGGGCGGTAAGAGTTGCTGTCAGATGGATCTTTACCTGGTTTTGGGATTGGGATAACGATGGATGTTTTCCATTTGCTTGGAAGTTGTTTGGTCTGCCAGCTGACATTAATTAGTTTCAAAATTAGCTTCTGTGTTTTATTAGGTAGGTGTTTAAGGATCGTGTATCCTAGTTTGTCTTCACCAGGTGAGCTCTCTTTTTTACAGTGTATAGCTTTGCGGTATTCATTAATGTTGAAGTCTGCATTGAGATAGTTTTCTAAATGATCGTCCAGATCGTTTTCTATCGTTGTCTCTTCCTTAATTTTTCGGAATTCTGGTTTCAGGTTCCTATCGCTACTGTTCGAAGCGAAAGATTCGGCGAGGTGTTCTGCCTTTTCTTTGTTCGTTTTTTTTGTTTTGTTCAGTACAGGGACTGTGTTTGTTAGCTTTCCTTGTATATTTTTTATTTTGTTCCATACTTTTTTTGAATTGGTTTTGGTATCTATAGTGTTGCAAAAGTCTTCCCAACATTTTGATTTAACTTCTTTGACACTTTTTTCAGCTATAATTTTGAGTTCCTTGTAGTTCGCGTGATCAGTTTGGAGCCTACTTTTTTTGAATTTTCTAAGTGCCTTCTTTTTGGCAGCAATATTCTTTGCACACTCTGGGTTCCACCAGGGTACCGGGTTTTTGTTGTGGCGCTGTTGTGATATCGGAATATATTTGTGTGCTATGTTTATTAGTGAATTTGTAATGTTTTCATTAAACATCTCTGGATCGGAATTGAATATCTCGTCATGATTTAGGCTTTGACAGTCTTTCTGGAAGCTTTTCCAGTCGGCTTTGGAGTACTGAAATTTTGGAGGGGCGTCTGTCCTTTCAGAGTTCGGTTTTATACTAATTTTCGTCAGAATGGCGAAGTGGTCGCTGTCAAGCGTGTCGGGAATCACTTCCCATTCGGATTTAACAGCTAGATCAGGGGAGACAATAGTTAAATCTATTGCAGATAGTTTACCGGTGTTCATGTCTATTCGCGTCCCGTTGCCATTATTTAAATAGCATAGGTTGTTTTGGTCAAGCCATTTTTCCACTACTTGGCCTTTTTCGTCTGCCTTGGTGCAATTGTCGTCCCAAATGGGGTTATGACTGTTGTATTCACCGCATATGATAATAGGGGAGTTAAATTTCTTGGTGATGTTGTCCAGTTCTTTTGGGGAGATTTTCTTTAGACTTCCTGGGGCATATAAATTAATGATGTTAATAGGTTTGTTATTGAAGAAGACCTGAATAGCGTGCCATTCGAGATCGTCACCGGTAGGGCTTTTATCTAGTTCTATGTGAATCAGGTCCTCTTTTATTAATATGAGGTTTCCCCCTAGTGCACCTGTAAGTCTGTCTGATCTATACGGCTTATATCCGTTTATTGTAAATTTATTTTTTCCTGGCTTCAGAAAAGTTTCCTGAACACAAATTATATCTGGGCTGATTTCATTTACTAAGACTTTAAGATTGTCCCCGTTTTTCCCGATGCTTCGGGCATTCCATTGGAGTAATGATAATTGATTTTTATTGAATTTTGTATTAGTTATATCCCTAATTTGGTGACTGATGCATTCGCAAGTGGATTATCTTATGTTGTTATGTTGAGGGCCGGGATAGACTTTTCTTTGGGTGTGATTTTTCTATTCATTCTGGTTTCTTTTACAGCATCTGCGTAAGAAATCCCTTTGTCTGCTTTAGTGAATTCAACTCTTTTTGCCTCTTTGAAAGCTATGGTTTAAACAATATTTTATTTCAGTAATGGATTGGTGAACAGGACAAGCCTATACTAACACCTCTCCAGATGACAATGGATGAATTTACATATAAATACAAACAAGATGACGGATGGTAAATGGAACTAAAACAAAAGTTGTGGCAATAAAGAAAGGAATATATAAATATATAAATAAATAAGCAGCTCTTGATAACAATTCCGTTAGACGGTTATTTTCTAGAAAAACATTTGCACTGGATTATAATTTTAAAATTCATGCATACATCTTCTCTCTGAAGTAATACAAAAATACTCACTACTGACAAATCATGAGTGATTGGCAAACATTGACATTGACCTTTAATCAAATTTTCTAAATCTTTCAGATTCTATACAGAATTTTTGTACGCTGTTTGCTATCTCTACATTGGATTCGTCATTAAGATCTGGATTACCAAATAAGAGAGATATGTATTTAAGTCCAGGATATTGTGCTAGTTCTAAGAACATAGTCTGTCTTTTTATGTTATAATTTGGACAGTGCAAAAGAAAATGCTCGTTGTCTTCATAAGGGTAACCGCAGTTACACACAGGCGAGTCTTGTATGAATCTATTAAATTTATGCGCATTCAAATCGCTACATGAAAGGCGCAGTTGTGCATGAAGAATCTGCCCTATCCTCAACCCAGAAAAGAATTGGCATGGAATTTTGTTGTCGTTCGATTTCAAAAACTTTTTGAATAATTTGTAGCTGTCAGCAGTTCTAATTTCAATGTCAAGCTCGTTCCACATTCTGGTTGTGGAGGGAATGAAAGACTTATAATAAAGTTGCGTTCGACAATTAGGAACAGAAAGATCTGCAGCATTTCGAAGCGGGTATTCTGTTCTGTGCGACACTGTCTGCGGAACAAGTGAGACCAGGAAAGGAGGACACATGCCATTAATCATCTTATAAAATAAACTTAGTTTATGTCGGTTCCTTCGTTCCCTCAACGTGATAAAACCAGTTTCGGTGTAGAGCGACTCGTGACTAGTTCCGCGGACCGCCCCACAAATTGTACGCAACGCATCTAATTGAAGGTTTTCTAATAGATTAACCTGTTCCTCTGTACAATTGGCCCATACAACGTCGCCGTAATCAAAGATTGGTAGAATGAAAGAACGATACATTGTCTCTAAGGACTTACGGGACAATCGATATTTTAAAGATCTTAAGCAGTTAATCATTGGACTAGCCTTCTTAAAGATCGCTTCCACATGAGACTTCCATGACCCTGTTGTCTGAAAATAGATCCCCAAGTGTTTATGTGAATCATCTTCCGTTAATACTTTGTCGCCGAACATAAGGTCAGGCTTACAAGTAGGATTCTGTTTCAGACTAAAGTTCATTGACTTCGATTTTTCTGGGCTGAATTTTACAAGCCATTTGTCGGCCCATGCTTTTATTTTTCTCAGATCGGAGTTCAACGTTGCAGTAGATAATACCGGATCTTCTATAACAATATATATTGAAGTGTCGTCGGCGTAAAGACGAATGTTTGATTCAATATCTAAAACTAGGTCATTGATGTATATAAGGAACAACAAGGGGCCCAACACAGATCCTTGGGGGACACCCGCTTTTAATTCTGATAAAGTAGATTTAGCATTGGTAATTGTAACAAACTGTTTTCTCTGAGACAAGTAACTGGCGAACCAGTGTAGTAACTTATGCCTTATACCAACAGCTTCTAATTTGGACAAAAGAGCCCTGTGCCACACCCGATCAAACGCCTTACTTATGTCAAAAAATACCGCTCGAACATCTTTTCGATTGTCCATTGCTTTGCCAATAAAGTCATAAATATCAATTAATTGGTATACAGTGCAATCACCAGGAATAAATCCGGATTGAAAGGGGGTGATAATAGAGTCATCAAGTAAAAAGTTGTGTACGTACTTATAAACTGCCTTTTCAAATACCTTAAACATAGAACAAGTTAGTGAAATTGGTCTATAGTTTGAAGGACAATGTATCGACCCTTTTTTATAAATTGGGATAACTTGAGCTATTTTCCATATTTGAGGTACTCGGCCGGTGGCCAGTGATATGTTAAACAGCCTCGTAAGAGGTACAGCTAATTCAGCAGCAACTGATTTTAAAATACGATTATTAAAACCATCTTTGAAAGCTATACAGCCCTTGTAGGCCGCTGAATGGTTGCCTTTGCAGTTTACACATGTTACTTTTCTTTCTGTACATTCTTCGTATTTATGATTTCCAGAGCATTTCGCACATACAACTTGGGATTTACAAAATCTAGCTATATGACCACCATATTTCTGACAGTTATGGCATCGTTTTGGTGTGTCAAAAAAGGTTTAACTATAATGTTACGAAGCCATAGCCGGACAGTTTCCGGTAATTTTGATCCTTTGAATACTAGCATAATGCTTGTCGTTTCCTGTTTGTTCTTTTGCATTCTTTTGGCATATACGACGTTTTGTTTTGAGAGAGTGGGGAAAATGTCTTCTAGTTTGATACTGAGGTCAATTCCATAAATTACTCCTTTGCATTGCTCTCTACGCTGTATGAATTGTTTTACTGAGACAGGTTTATCTGCTAGCAGGTCTAAACGTAGTAATTTGTCGTACTGAGTTTGTGATTTGCAGTGGACTTTCAGATCACCACCCGGAAGTTCAAAGATTTGTTGTACGTCACCAGCACATTTTTTAATATCGTTTGCTACCTTGACCTTTGGAAATTTACATGCTCTCAGTTGGGTTAAACTATGAGAGAGTTTGAGAGTGACACATGAAAATATTTATAAGCCGAGTTTTTAATCTCTATTGTCAATCAAAAGCCATGGCGAACGGTGAACGCCTCAGTGTGACAGGTTTGTTTTGTGTTCGTTAATTACATATGTTTTATATGTTAATTACCATGATTATATATTGTTCAAACTGATTAGCTGGTTGTCTATGAGCGAGCATATTTACCGGATATCTGATTCGATTTCAAGAAGGTGAGATAACACACATTTGGTAAACATGTATACACGTACTTTTAGAGTTCATTGTAGTTTTCTGTCGTGCTGATATGTAACAAGCCAAATATAACGATATTGTTACCTCTAACGCGATTGAGTGAATAACGAGGTGCTTTATGTAGACATAATGACAGTTGCGACGCCGTATTTCTTACAAAATTCACCTCATGGGATCGCTAGAACCCGGAGTTACACAATACACCACCGTGTGTTACCGTGTGTTGTAGGCGATAATTTGGAAAATGAATGATGGGCTGATGTTGATAAGTCGTTAGAGGGATATAAAACTTTCTACATTGTTTCCAAAACGATCACAAATCGAGTGTTGACAATCCTTGACTTTATAGTCGATCATATAGTGGAATCAGTTGGAGCCTACTTGCATAACTGTCGTTTTGTCTTACTTCTGTGTCTTTTTACGCATAAAATTGTACAAAATTCCTTTATTTCGCATTGGATAATTATTTTCTAAATCACTATGTAATAAATTTTCTAGAGACAATAGCATAAATTAAAAAAAATCAGAGAAATCTTACCAGCAAATCGACATCAGAAGCGGTCATCGTGAATGTTCTTAGATTTTTTTCTGGTTGAGTATGAACCTAAGATATATTTGGGAAGTTTCAGGCCCCTAGCTGAAGGAGTTAGAAAATACTTAGTGGGAACGCAAATGGCGCATCCTCAGGCTGCGGTACACCCTCAAATCCTTCATGTCAGGCAAAGTTAAGTTACCAAGGACTGACGCGATCTTCATACCACATTCATGCGCAGGTTGTTTTGGGAGAATGGGTTGCAGGGTTTATTCGTTCGAGTGATACTCAGTTGGTATGATGCAGGGGCCGCGTAGCGGAAGGGGAGAGGGACCCCCCATTTTTTGGGAATGCAATGTTATAAGTTCTATCTTAGATAGCACCAGTCCAACATTTAACATGGTCGGTATCGAGTTCAGCCCCTCACTTTCAAATGTGCTCCGCGGCTCCTGTGGCGGAGCGCCTCATTCAGATCCACCATTGGGTAATGGCTGTGGTATTGTTCGATTAACCAAAATAACTATCTGCGCAAGGTTCGGCGCCGCCAAGAAGTACACTTAGTGCTATGACACAGCGTTCCGAGCGTCATGGTTTCGTAACATCACAAAGCGATGTCATAATCAC
Organism: Hanleya hanleyi; assembly: GCA_036873755.1. Lineage (NCBI taxonomy): Eukaryota > Metazoa > Mollusca > Polyplacophora > Lepidopleurida > Hanleyidae > Hanleya > Hanleya hanleyi. Next base: position 17,329 of record JAVTVY010003075.1, on the reverse strand, counting down.
AATGACGCCTTGTATGACGTCACTCCAGCTCTTATTGAAAACAATGAGTGAAATATTAGACTGGATGAGTCTCTATTTCATATGTACTATTTAATAATAATAAAATGATCTTTAATGAATAAGCCTATGTACGTTTGATAAGTAAATAAATAAAATGAAAAAAAAAATGAAAAAAATATTTTTTGTTTGAAGTATTTCTTCATAGGCAGAATTACTTCCTTTTGTTTCCCCTTTAAAATACATTATGAAACAGGGGCTGGGTCCAGTCTAGTGAAATATATGAATGAAACATATTCCTGCGTTATTAAATTAACCCTACCTGGCCTGGGGGGAGATCACTTTCACTTTCCGCCTCCCCCCCCCTGTTGTTTTTTTGCTCGTATCTCCGGAACGAGACACAACTGAGAGCTGAAACTCCGTGACTTTTTAGATTATCATCTTGGGGTCATTTTGAGTCTATTTGCATGACCCCTCGAGCAGAGGATCATGAGCAAATTCATAATGGCGGCCATGTGGGGGTACCAGAAAAGTGATGTTTTCGCCATATTTCTTAAAAAATTACGCAAAAATTCAGTATGCTGATTCAACGCGATTCTATGCATTTTACTGATGTCTTAGCATCACCAAAAAACACCCCCTTATCTTCCCCCCTCCCTCCCTTCCCCCATTAACCCTACCAGGCTTGGGGGGGGGGCAAAATGCCCACATAACAAACTTTCTGCGATACCTCCGGAACGCCAAAACAATGGAGAGCTGAAACTTCGTGAGGTTATATAGGTTATCATATTGGGGTCATTTTGAGCCTATTTGCATAACCTCACGAACAGAGGATCATGGGTAAATTCAAAATGGCGCCCATGTGGGGTACCAGAAAAAGTGATGTTTTCGTTATATTTCTTCAAAAATTTTGCTTTTCTGTACGCAAAAGTGGGTAAAACTTATTTTATTTCATATTAGATTATTATTTACTAATTTATCAGGCAGTTTTTGCGAAGAAAAATCGACCAAAAGTGCTCTTTTGGAAAATGACGTCACAGTGACGTCATCATGGTGGCCATCTTGGATTTTTTTTACATTTTCTTGTAGAGCTTGACCCACAGATATAGTGTGGTAAGTTTCAGCCCTCTAGCCTTAACGATGGCGAAAATATATAGTGGGACACTTTCCGCCCCCCCCCCCCAGGCTGTGGTACACCCCAAATCGCCCAGAACAGATATGGTTAAGAAGTAGTGCGGGAACCCCCTATCTATTCTGAATATGGAACATAAATACCGAGTATGGAGAAAATGACGTGGATTTTAGATATTCAAATGGTCACTGATGTGAACATTCACGGAAATAATAATATTGGATCAGTAGGGAAAATTAAGGAAACGGTCTAATCATTCCAGTGTAAAAAAAAAAACATATATCCCAATTTTTATAACCCTACCTGGCCTGGGGGGGGGGGCACTTCCCACTACCCCCGTTGGTTTTTTGCTCCTATCTTCGGAACGACAAAACATTGAGAGCCGAAGCTACGTGACTTTGTAGATTATCATATTGGGGTCATTTTGAGCCTATTTGCATGACCCCCGAGCAGGGTATCATGGGGAAATTCAAAATGGCGACCATATGGGCCCATAAACAACTTAATATCAGCAATATCGTTCAGTGTCTCTTAATTTCACGAGAAGTTCTCTCTAACTTACTCCAACAAAGTATACCCCAAACTTTGGCAATAATAAGAAAAATCAACTATGCAAACGAATAGTTTTTTTTCTCTTTAGTTTCTCTTAAGCGTTTCCGCGATAGGTTGCTTCTTTTCAATCAGAAGTCCAGGATCTGAAGTGTTCCTGATCGTGTCCGATATGCACCATAGCCTTGTCTAACGTCGGAACTCACTTCATCATTTGAAGTTGTAGTTTTAAATGAAGTCTCAGCTTCATCGTATTCATTGGCCGGCACACATAATGAGTTCCGCACTGATGTTGATGGCGCTGTTAATACTAGATGTCAACGACTTCGGCGAAGTGTTCCTGTGGATGTGTCTACCAAGTGTGGCCAGGGAGATGTGTCATGCTCTAATACCTTTCCAGGTTGTCTTCCACCCATACCTCTTCTCCAGGGGTCAGACTGGGATGGTCTTTGGTCCGATGGCGGAGGTTGTAGTTCTTAGCCTGTTTAAGGAATTCCCTTTGAGGAACAAGACTGGCAGAACTGGAAGTTGTGATCGAATTTTGTGGCCCATGGTGGACTCTGATGGACTATACGGGCCAACGACCGGCGACGAGTGATGTGCCATCCGGGTTGCATACCGGTCAGATGCCTTTTTGAGTAAGTTTTTGCCATTTGCACTGAACGTTCCACTTCCCCGTTGCTGAACATATGCGGGACTGCTTGCCACATGCTCGAATCCATATGACTCCGCAAACTGAGCAAATAGTGTAGAGTTGCACGATGGTCCATTGTCGAAAACGATGTCTGTGGAATCCCGTGTCGTGCTAAGATGGGCTTCAGTTGTTTTGTAGTTGCTTCTGATGTCAAGGATGCGAAATTTTACCATCTCTAGAAGTAGTCTACAACACAGAGGTAAGTTGATCCGTTGCACACGAATAAGTCTGTTGCAACATTTTGCCGTGGTCAAATCTGGAAGTGTGGGTGGGATAAAAGTTCCTTGATGATTAATTAACACTCTTTCCAACAGGTCGAACATTGGTCAATCATGTTGTACTCTATGGCGACATTCGGTGAATCCTTGGTGCCCATTGTAAATCTTCTCAAAGTACTAAACTGCTGCCTTTCAACAATAGACCATGGCTGATAGTTCGCTCTGTTGCAACTATTTTGTATGGTTTCAATGCTGTAGGTATGGTTTCCGGCCACCCATCAGCACAGAACCTCATTATCTGTGCACACACTTCATCGGGCTGAAGCTCAGATCGTATCTTTTTTAGATGATGGTCACTAGCAAAGAAATTTTCCAGCAACATTTCCACCATGGCTTGAGAATCGGTTAGCAGTTTTTTTGCACGTTATGTTGGTACCATGATACCAATCTTGACCAGGCACGTATGAGATTGTGTAGCTGAATCTCAACCACGCAACCTTTGGATACTGGGCGGTAGTTCATCTAGGTTTTTTGGCCCTAGAACTTGTGTCATTGGTCTATGGTGGATCTAGACATGGAATGATTTTCCAATCCATAAATTCCGCAAATCGCGCTCATTACAAAGTGGTGGGAAGTGATCTTTTTTCACCTGAGAATAGCGTTGTTCTTTTGGGGAAAGGGCGCGTGATGGGAAGGCTATTGGCGCATAGCGCCCGCCTTATTCCTTCTGTAACAAGACCTCTCCTAATACATATGATGATTCTTCCGCAGACATCATACATTTTGTAGGTGATAGAGCGTAAGGCAATTGCCACAAAGGTCCAATCTTGTGGTTGGTCCAACCACCAACATTATCTTTGCTAAGCAACTCTACTAAGGGTTTTTTGGGGGTTCTGCTAACTTCCCCACTTGGTTGCACATACCGAGGAATCCCCTCCGCTCTGGTACGTTTTTTTAGTGACCAGAGATTGACCACAGTCTGGACTTTGTTAGGATCTGTCTTATATATATCCACCTTCATTGGATTAGAAGGAAACTACAGATAGCCCTAACGGCACATCATAGTTTACCTCTATCTATATAAAAATGAAACGGGCATTCTCTCTCGTCGACTTTACGACAAAAGAGACGATTACAATTTTGACATCGTAAATTATTCTTTTCTGGACAGGCATATTCCGGTGGGACCTGCACAATACACATAATTCGCCTAGTAGAATTTGCTAGATCCTGTGTTTAATGTGACGATTTTGATCAACTTCAAACAAAAAAATTGAATAAACTTATGAAACAGGGCTATATCACCAAGCGCCTTCACTCAAAGTTTCTCAATTTTGGCGATACATATGGCATGCTGATAGCAAAATACGAGCGTAGCGGGCAAGATCTATGGCGTTACGTTTCGTAACTTGTGTCTAATTCCGCTTAACCCGGGCTAGGAGCCTATGAACACATGTACTTCAAGATGCTGATGGTGTTCATATGTACAGACACAATCAAAGCGAGACTGAGATATATCATTTTCTAGATGATGAATTTACAACGAATATCATATTGATTAAGAATATTGATCAGCGATACGGATGTGATATTTTGAAACATCAGGTCTTGATGGCATGACGGCCTAATGGATGGAAGCTGTTGACCGCTTCTCTCTTGAAATAAACTAGCCCATGTTTATGCATACTGTGATTGATTTGGGGTTTTTTGGGTTTTTTTTTGTTTTCTTGAATTTGGTGCTAATGCTGTTACATAGAATATTGAATAGGTCTTTGGATTATGGACGCGGAGATTCTTTAATGAACGGCGGCTGGTTAATGAATGACGGATCAGACGCTTGTAATTATGGCATGAGCATTGATCAGGTGCCCCATAAATCTGATGTTTTCAGGAACTCACATCTCATGTTTTCAGGAACTCACATCTGATGTTTTCAGGAACTCACATGTGTCGTTGAGAGAAATATACATGAGGAAGGCAAGTGCTACTTCATAGGCGTTGGATGCGGAAAGGTCTTTCTGACTTCCCAAGTTTTAAGATCAACTCAGAACGGTTGACTGAACGTTGCTTCTGTAATATAGTTTATATGCAATGAAGTGTGGAAATTATGTAACCGAGAAGCAACCCCAAGTGACATCTCAAGGCATATTATCTGCAAGCCAAATTTGACGAGAATTTGAAGGCAACTTCAACCTATTGCCCGGAAACCAAATCTTAAATTTGTCACCAGGTGTCGCCACCTGTAGGTGCAAATGGGCGGAACGCAATCCCAAGCATCATCTAATGGCCTGGTACATGTATCAGCATACAAACTTCGGGAAGAATCTGAAGAGGGGTCTTCAAGTTATTGCCCGGAAACCATATTTAGATTTATAGAAACAAATGTGCGAAACACAATCCCAAGCAACATCTTATGGCACATGAACACCAAATTTGAGAAGAATCCGATGAGCAGTTGTCAAATTATTGCCAGAAACAAATTTCAGATTTCTCCACCAGGTGTCGCCGCCAGTATGCAAAAGCAGGCGAAATACAATCCCAAAGGACATACATGTATCATGGCATGGTATCTGCATACCAAATTGGAGAAGAATCCGATGAGCGAAATCAAATTTAGATTTTGAAACGAAGTGGTGCTACCTGTAGGCGCAAGTGGGTGAAACGCAATCCCAAGCGACATCATATGTCATGGTATATTCATACCAAATTTAAGAAGAATCTGATGAGCGGTTCTCAAGTTATTACCCGGAAACAAATTTGGTATTTCGCCACCAGGTGGCGCCACCTGTAAGTACAAGTGAGCGAAAGGCAATCCCACGCAACATCTCCTGGCATGATACATGCATGCTAAATTTGAGGAGATTCCTATGAGCAGTTTTCAAGTTAATGGCTGAAAACAAATTTTGATTTGAACACCAGGTGGCGTCACCTACAGGCGCAAGTGAGCGAAACGCAATCTTAAGCGACATCTTATGTCATGATATTACCCGGAAACAAATTTGGGATTTTGTCACCAGGTGGCGCCACCTGTAAGTGCAAGTGAGTGAAAGGTAATCTCATGCAACATCTCCTGGCATGGTACATGCATGCTAAATTTGAGAAGAATCCGATGAGCATACAATTCTCCAGTTATTGGCCAAAAACAAATTTCAGATTTTGTCATCAGGTGGCGTCACCTGTAAGCAGAAGTTGATAAACACAATCCCAAGCAACATCTCATGGCAAGGTACAATGTATATGCATGCCTAATTTGGGAAGAATTCGATGAGCATACAATTCTCCAGTTATTGGCCAAAAACAAATTTCAGATTTTGTCATCAGGTGGCGTCACCTGTAAGCAGAAGTTGATAAACACAATCCCAAGCAACATCTCATGGCAAGGTACAATGTATATGCATGCCTAATTTGGGAAGAGTTCGATGAGCAGTTCTCAATTTATTGCCCGGAAGTCAAATTTCGAGCGATATTTCAAAGCGTTTCAGAGATATCACTTGCAGCACAAAAGGACGCAAATAACCCTAGTGGCGCCACCTACAGGCAGATCTTTCTGAAATGCAATACCAATCAACATCTTGTCACAAGGAATGCATATGCCAAATATTGAAGAAATTAGACAAAGCATTTGGAAGTTATCGCTTGTGAAGAATTTGACTGGAAACCACTGACATGCACAGAAGATTGAAACAAGACCCAGTGGCGCCACCTCCAGGTCCCCCCACGCAATACCAACCCACGTCTGGTCACAAGGGGTGTATATGCCAAATTTCGGAGGAATCCGACAAAGGTTTTGGAAGTTATGGCCTGTGAAGAATTTGAACAGACATCCACGGACACAAAGAGAGCAAGACTCATTTTAACTGGAACGGACACGAAGAAGCGAAACTCAGTGGCGCCACCTACAGATAGATGTTGCTGAAATGCAATAGCAACTGGCGTCTTGCCGCAAGGAATGCGTATGCTGAATTTCGGAAGAATTCAACAAAGAGTTTGGAAGTTATCGCTTGCAAAACATTTAAACGGGCGTCCACAGACACAAAGAAGCAATACCCATTTTGGCCCAGAGCCGTCACCGTCAGGCAGATGTTGCTGAAATGCAATACCAACTGGCGTCTTGTCGCAAGGAATGCGTATGCCGAATTTCGGAAGAATCCTACAAAGCGTTTGGAAGGTATCGCTTGCGGAAAATTCAAACAGACATCCACGGACATACATTTGTACACGGACAACCATTTTCAAGTCCCCGGCCGCGTTGCGGCGGGAGACAAAAAAGCGCACAGGTCACAACTTTATGTGTTTAGTAGTGGGAGAACCATGCGCACGAAAGCTACGTGTTGCATGTTAACCCCAATATAATCAAGGGTTATAATTTAACAATAGGCGGTATACAATCTGATGTCATATGAATGGGGTGGACCGTGTCGAGATAAATTAACTATTTATTTCTATATTATACTGGACAATCGATAATAGTCAAATTTGGCTATAAAAGAAAGGTGTAAAATAAATGTGTGGGGGTGTCCTTTTGTATAGGGAATGCATTGAATATAAGATCTAAACATAGAGAATAACTCAATAAATAAATGACATTGATAGGCCTACAGATATGCATCTCTGTTACCGATTCAGGGTTAATTATCATGCAGTATATGTCACAATGTTATGCAGAGCATCAATCGGATGTGCAATCTTACCGGTAAGATACCAGATCCGGGGAATGTACTTCAGAATGACCTCATCTCCAGGATATTTGATGGTAGATATGTACGTATGTTTTCATTAAAATAGGAAAATTAATATTCATGAATACTAGAAAAAAATGTATTTTATCTGTGACGTCTACATGTATACTCAGGTAAAGTCATTCCCACTGAATCAACCGAATAAAACCCCAATTATAGTTTGATACACATTAGTGTTTACATCAGATAAGTGGGCATTACTGGCAACGATTTGGTGTAAGACTCACGAAATATAATTGACAAAGGATTTGCTGCGAGTTGTATTGTCAGTCTTTTGTCCAGGATATTACCTTTTCAATGGGAGGTCTTACACCAAAGCCTTGCCGCATTACTTCACCTGAGTATAAACGTCACAAAGTTGAAAAGAGAACTAATTCCTAATTTTTATTACTAGGCCCAGGATTTTTCATAATGTATTAAAGACAAACGTAGGATAACATCTATCATTAAATATCCTACAGGCCAGACAACTGCGGCGTAAACTTGCGAACTTCAAGGTACAGTTCAACGTATTAACCAGTGGATTCGTTGTGCTTGTTTGAGCCCGTCAATAGGTCTGTGAATGCTAGTATACTAGAAACTCATCCCGTTCATCCAATGGTCTAAAACAAGAGTCAGATATAACATTCAGTAGCCAGTCATCACCCATGAAGCATTTCCGTACAATGAAAAGGAAATTCCTTGAAATTTTTTGGAATTTTCCGCTCCTATATCACGAGCGGGATATTACATAAATTAACGAGGAACATTCTATACCATATTAAAAGTCTTTAACAAGATATGGAAAAATCGTTATTGAATTCAAGGATTATTCCGTTGCTATATGGAAGGTAGATTCCACAACATGTTATAAGGATCCTTTAACGTGAAGACTAACACAGCTTAAACAGGACGGTTTTTAATTTCGAATGAATGATCTGATCTGTGATGTGCTGACAACCCTCGTTATTTAATAAATCTATATTTTTGTGCATTACAGACATTAAGCTCATTAAGCATTTCATCAACAAATCTAATTTCATATCTATCAAACAAATCCAATGCTATGGTTATTTTTCTCCAGTTTCCCGTCTTTTCTGTATTAATCCGAGTCACAGAGTCCCTTGTTGTGACCCCCAATTTGTATTCAATGAAATTCTTTTTTCGAAAGAGAGGTATCGGGGTCCATACGGAGAGAGGTATCGGGTATAAGTCTTTAATGACAATGATAGATCATGCGTGGCCTTCATCACTGTGATGAGATTACTTCTCATATAGTGTCAAAATGGCCCCTTTACCAAACTTTCTGCGCTATCTCCGGACATTATAGTTGATCATATTGGGGTCATTTTGAGCCTATTTGCATAACCCGAGTAGAGGATCATGGGTAAATTCAAGATGAAGGCGGCCACGTGGGGTACCAGAAAAATTATGTTTTCGTCATTTTTCTTCAAAATTTATGCTTTTCCGCGATGAAAAGTAGGCAAATACTATTTTATTTCACATGACATTAATATTTACTGATTTATCACGCAGCTTTTGTTGAGAAACTGCATAAGTGAAACATTAGAAGAAAAAAAACTGACCGAAATATCGACCAAAAATGCCGTTTTTTTTAAATGACGTCACTGTGACGTCATCAAAGCGGCCATCTTGGATTTTTCTTCATTTTCCGGTAGAGATTGACCCAACGGTATAGTGTGGTATATTTCAGCCCCCTAGCTCAAGGGGTAAAAAACATTATTTGAGGGAGAACGAAATGGTCCCTCCCCAGGCCTGGACAGGTGCCAAGAAAACCAGGTCAGACAGGGTTAAGGAAGTAGAGGACGTTCATTTCTAGATGTTGATTTTTTTTTAATAATCATAAACTGAATACATACGAAAATTTGACTTTTTTTCTTGCGTGAAGCTCATTCAATCAAATCCTCAGGTCAAATTTTCACCATTTTGCTGTACAATACTAACAGAAATAATTCTCGTTGAATATGTAATTAAAACAGGGTGTCACCATGCTTTCTTAGTAAATAGTAGCAGCACCATGATTTCTTAGTAGTAGCAGGTTCAAATGAATCTGTCCAGCCCTAGGTCCAGGAGAGGGTGAGAATGGAGAATCATGAAGAATGGATGGGGAATATTCTTGGAGGTTCATCTATAAACCATTTACTCGTTTGCCTTTTTGTTGGAAGTCAATAGGGACGAAGTTTCGATGATACCGCAAGCATAATCTTCAACCTCAGGAGCACTTTGCGCTCTCCAACCGTTGAACCTCAAATGCCAACTGTTATGGCCATGCCCAGCCCTCGATCCAACCGCCAGTAATACATGTACGCTTAAATGATTTTGTTATGCCAGTATTTTGTTTAATTTTTATCCAATATGTATATTGGGGTGTCTGGACGCTTTTGCTAGGACATTCAGACTGTTGTGATAAATTCAAGAAATCACCATGTTAAATAACCCATAATCGCATGGAACTGAACGTCCTTTACAGTACTCCTTCAAATATATCCAGACATTTATCCGGATTTGTTTAATGCCAGCTTCAGTCGATCAGCACCCAAGGATTGAGTACTTCAATCGAAATTTCATAGTCACATCTCTACAAAAATTGACAAGTTTAATCGGTGATCGAGAAATGAACATCGCGCGCACTGAACAGAAAATATCTTGTGCATCAGGCCAGAACAAGATTTGATTTTGCGAGGAACCAAATTAGTTTTTTGTCTCATAGACAGGTGGAAGTGTAGCCGTGTAGCAACTATTAATATCGGGGTTATGCAGGCCTACAGACCATATGAAATGCAGTGCCCGTTAATGGAAGGTAGCGATGTTATTCTATGATCAATGCATGAGTGACCGATGCGAGCGCTGACAGGAAACAAATTAGTGGTAGGGGAGATTGGGGTACACTGGGACATTTTTCTTCTTTTTGCAAAAATCTTATTATTGTCATGTAGTGCAGCCTTCTATACTCTCGTTATAACTTATATTTAGTATCACTTAGTCATGCAAAAAATTCTGAAATATCTCTCATACTTTTCTCCAGAATTCATTTTTAAAAACGTAAAAAATTGTGTCCCAGTTTGCCCAACTAGGGGGTACACTGGGACACCCACTGGGGTGCGATGGGACAATAATCAAAATACATGTTATATTTAGTATATACTAATATGTTTCATAGGAGTTTAGAAGATTCAACAGCGATGGTTAAGTTAGTTGCTATTTCAGATCCCTGCTCCACGTAAAATATTTCCCAGGGGCCAAATTTGAGGACAAAATATTTTGTACGATTTTCATTCCAACGAAAGCAATTGACTTTGAAAGTTTTAGTAAAACTCATCAAATCTGATAGGGTTAGCAAATAATATAATCTAGGAAACAAAATAATGCATTTTGATACCATTTTAGAGTCAAAGTAAATTTCCCCATTTGATTACTATTGTCCCAGTGTGCCCCAGCAAAAGTGTCCCAGTCCGCCCCAGGTGCATGATATTTTCCATTTTATGAAAAAAACTAATACATACATCTGAGATAATAAATTTAAATAATTTAAACTGTAACTTTGTCCATCCTTTCTCAGGAGTAACAAAACAGCAAGAAGTACTACTGAAAACTTGGTATAACAAAATATCAACCATAGTCCTCAGAATTTACTCGAAAACAGTTTTTTTTTGCTCGTAATTTGTTACCAATGATAGGTTTTATATGTAATCAATATAGGTGTTGTATGGAGGTGGTAGCTTTCTGCTGATAATATTTTAATGTGCTTCCTGTACTTAACAAAGGAGCTAGACGGCTTGTCCCACTGTGCCCCATGTCCCACTGTATCCCAATCTCCCCATCACACAATCAGATTCTGTAGTTAACGGCAGAGTTTAAAAAAATGCAGAAAATGGAAACTGTGTCCCCGGATTAAGAATTTCATTTCATCTTTGCCACGCGTCGTGATATCATATAGTGCATATAATGATTTTCGAGATAATAAAGTCGAGATGACAGGTCCGGAAATCCTTATAAAAACCAGAACACGTGCATGTCTATTTATTCGTACCGGATTTGTAATAAATTAAATATATTTGCTGACTAACCAAACATAATTGAAAAAACGCAAAATCTGTGTGAATTCTGGTTATTTTTATCTTAAATTCGATAAATCTGATTTGCTGGATCCCTGTGCCTATCCCTGTGGAAGATAAACAGACCGTATACATAAATTCAGTGTGCATGTAAAGTTTATTAATTCCATCTTAATTATAATTGAGAAGTGGACTATCCAACTATTTTGAGGATAGCAATTTCGTGAAACACGACAATGTATCAGTGGTTTGGGGTCAACTCATACACCGGTCTACGGTATACTGGACTTAATTCGATATGATATCATAAGAAAAATTTATATATCAGCAAAAGCCCATTAACGCTTTAGATAGATTATTGTTTGCTACTAACATTTTTGAACAAACTATTCCTAAATTGGTATATACCGGTCGTATGTTGACTATCGTTTCAACAATGATGACCGTAGGCCTACCACTGCGATACAACCAATTTAGAGACTATGATGAATGTGCGCAATTACAAAATATTTAATTATTAAAAATTCCTGATAGCGTGACGTTTACGCAAACAGTGACTTTTGAGATGACTATCGCCTGCCGCTGTCAAATCCATCTTTCAAGCGTCCAATTGGATTTCGGATCGGCGGAAACGCCCGAGGCATGCCGAGTATTACCCCGAGTTGACAGATGTGGACTGATACGGATATTGGTGTATTCACGGACAGAGCTGTGATAACAGCAGTACTCACACGATATAATCTAACACCGCCAGCAGAATATTAATCATATAGTTATGGTAGATATGCCAACTACTTCATTTAATACAGCCCATCATCTAGACTACAAGTTGGCTTTATTAATCTTCGTGCCCCCCTCCCGCGCCACTCCCGGGAACGATATACATGTAGAGCTTTTCATCTTTCTACTTTCAATTATTGGAGATGGAAAGCTGATTTGCCAAGCGTTACACGCAACAGAAGCCCCTATTTTCCCATTTTCCCCATAAATAAACTTGCCATTTTGAAAACAAAGTGAACTATCCTTCAAAAGATCCTGACATTAATTCGACAGGTAAACAGTAGTCCTACAATGGCATTTTGGGGGGCCTAAACTCGTTCGATATACAGTAGTTTTGTGGGTTCCGGATCACGGGGAGTTGCGGATCACTTTCCTAATAAACCCCCGATATTTCTTGCAATAAAGCATCTGCGTAAATCTTATTTATGTTTAATGAAATGTATGTTTCTGTGAACTCAAATAAATGTCAAACAACCGATCTGCGTTGTTTGTTTCTCGATCAATTCGACATGGTAATGCCTCCGGTACTACGCGATGGCAAATTGACGCTGATTCAAAAAATGCGTGTGACTTCTTTAGTGTTAAATCTACGAGAAATAAGGACTTTAAGTGGTAATTTCAGTATTTGTTTCACTAATAGAATCATATTAATGGTCAAACAAATATGTAATGATTTGCGATAAATCTTAACTCACCAGCATTGTAACATAGTGCCACAGTAGAGATGTCAATTCCGTGTGATCGCGCCGTTTATTCCGTATGATTACGTAACCGAAAATTGTGACATTGAAGATTTTTCTCACGGACAAATGTCTGAAGGCAAAGTTGTTGTTTTAGAATAATTTTAAGTCACAGAACGGGATAGTCTTACCCCCTCCCTCCCCATCCCTCGCCAGCACCACCACCAAAGATTTCAAATTTTCATCATTTGTGTTCAGTACTAAAATTGATATCAATGGACAGATGCCCATTGAGAGAGTTTATATATTGTAATCCTGAAGATGCTAGTCGAAGTCATTCTGCTGTCCGAAATACGACGGGAGTGTGAGTGTAACTTTCTTAGAAATTTTGAATCTGAATTTCATGCAGTATAAGAGGAATCCATATCAGGTCCCATGATGGGGTAGCATTTTCTACAGGTTTCTAGTCTGATAAGTTCAATCTTAAATGAATGGTCTCGTTCGTGTACAAATAATCATGGTTCGCAATACCGAATTAATTTGATTAGTGAGGATAATTGGTCAGGCCGTCGTTGTCTATGAAGAATTTCCGCCTCAGTATTGGCAATGGAAAGTGGATTTAAACTCACTGGCTCGTCACTGCGCATGCGCAGGAACTGTGGAGTGGGTGTGCGCGGGAGTGTTGTGCGCAGGTATGACGATTTTGTGGCGGGCATGTGGCGGTGTGCGCAGGAGTGTTCTGCGCAAGTGTGACGTCACTTTCGGTCTGCGTGAATCGGGCGTGTGTATTCCTCCGCGGTGATGCGGTCTGCCTCCGCGGACAGAAAGCAACCCAAATTCTCCGGCATTCTCCGGCAATCTTCAGGGGCGAGAGGGGTCCCTTGTGTACCGATTGGATCGAATGAGGTGTCAAAGTGAAGCATTCGTGAAGGGGCATCCGATGGGATGGGTGTGACGTGGAATTGACGTCATTCTGCGCATGCGCAGTAGACAAAGTATATGGAAATAGACGTTGTGGGGTCTAGGTGGGCCGCTATTTGTCCGATGGAGTCGTATGAGGTATCAATGTGAACCATTCGTGAAGGAGCATCCGAGGGAATGGTGTGACGTGGAACTGACGTCATATTGCGCATGCGCAGTAGACAAAGAGTATGGAAATAGACGTTTTGGGGTCTAGGTGGGCCCCTATTGGTCCGATGGAGTCGTATGAGGTATGAAGCATTCGTGAAGGAGCATCCGACATGATGGGGGTGACGTAGAACTGACGTCATTCTGCGCATGCGCAAGCAGGAATTGTGGGAAAAGGGTATGGAAATAGACATTTTGGGGTCTAGGTGAGCCCCTAGTGGTCCGATGGTGTCGTCTGAGGTATTATTTTGAAGCTCTCGTGGAGGACCATCCGATGGTGCTAATGGTTCGCCCGTGTTCAAGAGTCTGCGCATGCGTAGTCTGGCCGTAGTATAGAAAGCAGGCATTTTGGAGGTGCATGGCAGTGTGTTTGACCAACCACTATGGGTCCATGGTTGTGGTTTGGTGGTGTGGGTTGTTCGCACAGACGTCACTTCCGGTTTCACTAAAACTACCTCCGAACCCAGAAGAGTTCCAATTTTCCCTTAGACGTAGGGTCCGGATTTTCCATCCAAGTTTTCCCCAGCCCGGCCCGGCCGCAGCGCGCGCGCGCGGGTTTTCCCACAGCACGCGCGCGCGCGCGGGATAAAGGGAAGTTTTGGAAGTGTGCAAGGGCACTATATCACATCGGGTTATATATTTCCTCCAAGTATAGCGGAAAGCGGTTGTCGTGAATAACAACAAGTTCAGCAATGTTTATACAGTTTATTATCCCCAATGTTACATCATACCCAGACTGGGGGAGCCGCCCTGGGTATGTTTAGTATGTTCACAGCAAAACAAATTGAAATATCAAACACCATGTTTTATTATTTAACGCACCGTCACATTTAGTGTTTACTGAGCTCAAGTCAACGATCAGCATGTAGACAAAGAGAGTATATACGCCATGTTATGCTATTCATCAGTGCAAGGGCGACGCATTCAGCCGATGGGGGTGGCCGATCAGCTTGGTAACGAAGAACGTAACATTGGTGACCCTCTCTACGACCCATTGTGTGTTGGGGCGTTGACGATGTGCCCATCTCAAGGGATCCACGGTGTCCAGCATCGTCTCTAGCGACGCCCGGTTAATGATGGTGAACGGCTGGTCAAACACATGGCTGTTATTACTGGCATAATAATACCGTAACTGGTCCGTCTCTTTGTGACGTAAGATGTACCCGAAAGCGACATTCAATTTGATGACCGTAGATTGATCGTTGAAGATGGCTTCCACGTAGCTGCGTAGAAGGGTGAGGTCGGTCAGTGAGAAATTATAGATATCTGGAATAGGGCGATCACGGTGGAAAACGTGCCGTATCATGGGCCATTGGTGCCTATAGATGTCACTAACTGGATGGGCGTCCTGTAACAGATCGCTAGGAACATCCACTGCATCTTCCAGAAAATGTTCAATGTCGTCAGGCGTATGACTAGCAACAATAATGCTAGGGACTGGCTGGATATCTAGGCTCTTCTGAACTGTGGGTACAGGCGGGCTCTCTGTGATCGCATCACCAGTGGCATTCGTCTCCCCGGGCTCATCTTCACTGGGTCTGACCCTCCTGGGTGCCACTTTAGTGGAAGTTGTCGCCCAAACCGTAGAGACGGGGCATGAATCAAACGCTGATGCCGTCTTAACTGACTGGGTCATTTGAAGAGTTGACCACATGCATTACATTGTTCCGTCGCGCACTTGTGGGATGAGCGTTCGTGGCGCAGTAAAGGGGCTCGCGTGCAGGGGCCAAAGGTCAGTTCCGGTTACGTGAACGGAAGCGGAAGTGACCTCACAGAGGTCATATGCAAATTATTGAGGTCAACAGGTGTCCAAAATCCGGATGCAAGATGAGGACCCGGATGTAAAACCACAGTACCCGGATGGAAGACGGAGGAACGACTGGAAAAACCCACTTGGAAACCCGGATGTTGGCAAGATCCCGGATGTGAAATCCGCTGCCCACACATACACACACACATGCGCGCAATGCGGCTCAGTCGTGCTGAAAATAGATCACCTGCTAGCGTGCTATAAAAGGGAAGCGGCCTGGCCGTTTCATCAGACACTCTGTCAACCACCAAGATATTCACTTGTACTACGTGCTCGAAATCATTCACTCGTCTGCACGACTTGCGCCGCCATGAGGCTACCAAGCACGAAGGAACCGCCCGGTATAACTGTACGATATGTACACTGTCGTTTCAGCGCCCGGATCATTTACAGCGCCACACTCGTGCACGCCATGAAGTACCCAAGCGTCCATGCGAAGAATGTGGTCGGCTTTTCAAGCTGACCAGTCAGTTGCTGCGACACCAACGCACACGACACCCTGTTCCGCAACCACGTTTGCTGGTAGAGAAGAGCCCGTAGGCACCAGTATCGAGACAGCGGGAACTCCCACCCATCGCACGAGGGCTGATGATGATGTCGCCCTAATTCAACAGTCAAATTCCGACGACAAGAACTTGGGCCAGATTTTGTACGACGTGGAGGGCAAAGTACACTTCGTGGACGAACCCATAAATGTTCCTATTACACGAAGGCATGATCTGTTACACGAAGACCATCCAGTGAGTGACATCTATCGGCGCCATTGGCCCATGATTCGGCACTGTTTCTACCGCCATCGCCCTATTCAAGATATCTACAATATCCGACTGACCGACCTCGCCCGTCTACGCAGCTACGTGGAAGCCATCTTCAACGATCAAACTACGGCCTTCAAGTTGAATCTGCAGCATAAGGACACAGACCAAGCCCGACACTTTTACCCGAGCAGTAACATCCGGGTATTTGACCAACCGTTTACCATCATTAACCGGACGTCGCTAGATACGATGCTGGAGAAACTGGACACCGTGGATCCCTTGGAATGGGCCCAACAACAACGCCCCAACACACAATGGGTCGTAGCGAAAATGACCTATGTCACGTTTTTCGTTACCAAGCTGAACGACCACCCCCATCGGCTGAATGCGTCACCCATGCACTGATAAATACCATCACATGTCGTACATACTCTATATGTCTACATGCTGATCATTGACGGCGTCAACGCCAGGTGGTGGTGGTGGTGGTGGTGGTGGTGGTGTGAGGATAATAAAACGTGTATTACGCAATGTGCCTGTTGTTGTTGATGTCCCTTGGTTGTGTTTATATTGAATGGGTCTGAGCATATTGATGCGATGAGAGGAAGGTTTCGGAGAGAACGTAATTCTACATTGTGCACGGATGGATACAAACACAAACACACACACACGCGCAATGCGGCTCATGAAAAACCCGGATGTAAGCCGAGGACGCGGATGTAAAACCACAGTACCGGGATGGAAGATGGAGGAACAACGGGAAAAACCCACTTGGAAACCCGGATGTTG